>CACRXK020005556.1:0-14918 GCA_902702795.2 Paramuricea clavata
CCTGGATAACCTTGAGGTGGGTTATAAAACTTGTGCATATTAGTTAAAATGAGATCTAGCGTAGCATCGTTTCGAGTAGGTATCTTTACAATTTGCTTGAGACGAAAGTGATTTAGCAACCGGGTAACGTTAAGACGATTAAAATCGCCAGTTATAATGATTCCGCAGTTTGGATATTTTGATTCTACCAACGTGAGTGTTTGGAAAAGATGATCCAAAAATAATTTTCCATCTGCCCCAGGTGGGTGATATATTACCGCTATAATTATGCATGTAAATCCACGAGGGAGACGGGTTGGTCTCAAGTAAATCCATAAACATTCATGGTCATCACAGCAATTCAGGTCGTCCAGACGTTTATATTTATATTGTGATTCTCTAATGTAGGCACACACCCCTCCATGATTCTGCGCAATAAGGTGAAATTTGGAATATCAATGACACTGTCTGACACGGATTCTTTCAACCAGGTTTCAGTTATGAGGGCGAGATTAATTTCATTACGAATAATAAATTCATTAATTTCATCGATTTTTGGTACCAGGGACATGACATTTGTTAACATTAACTTCGGTACTTTAGGAATTCTTTGAATGGAACTGTTTAATAATAATATCGGTACCAATTCGCTTGGTCTTTCATGTTCGATGTTATACGAAAACCCTGCGCTCCAATTTTATCACAAGGCCTTGGGATGCAGAGTGCAATACAATAGTGCGGTAGAAACTTTGACGTGTTATCGTCACGGATACGGCCAGCGAATGTACTATTGGTTAGACTGCATGTAGATAATATTTCCATTCCACAAGCAGTCTTCGATATCTGGGTAAACACAGTTCAGTCTATGATTATGCTAAAATCCAAAGTTATAGAATGTAAAGAACTGGAAACTGCTCAGAAGGTTTAGGACGATTATAGTTGAATTATTTGAAATATGATGTCAATGCATTTTTAACAGGTTGTGTCTCAAGCAATCGAAAGTCAGACCGAATTGCCAGATGCAAAAGAAAGGGCAGAACAATTCAGAAACAAGTACTTGAAAAGACTGAAAGATTTGCGTAAGAAGGCGTTGTAAGTGTAGCTTAATTAGCTTTTGCAAAATCATAGTAAACCTGGAGTATGTATATACTGTACTCTTACAGCACTGAGCTGCCATGTCAACATTTATTTTGAAACATTTATTGATCTCTTCCTATTGATTGATGATCAGAACCTGTTCTTTATGACATTTTTAGTGCCTATGGAAATTTGACTGTCAGAAGTTTGTTAGATACGAGGGAACAATTTTTAAATGAATCCCAGTTTTCTGATCCCTACGCCTTGGTAAGTGCAGCGTATATATATATATATATATATATATATATATATATATATATATATATATATATATATATATATATATATATATATATATATATATATATATATATATATATATATATATATATATATATATATATATATATATATCAGTATTTCACAGAAACCTACCCGAGGGATGAATTAAGAATATTAAATAATTAATATATTGGTTAATTGGGTCTTGAAATTATCCATTAGTTCGATTATTATTTGTGCTACAATATCAGAAGGAAGCTTAATTAAGTAATGTATGGTGCACGTCAACACCTCATTATGCCCAATCAGCGCAATCTCTGACCCTGAAGCGAATGATTTCAAAATGTAATGCTTTAGGTAAAACAAAAGGAAAATGAAGCTGCTCTACTAAATTTGTCAGAGCGACTAGCAGCATTGAACAAGTTATCTTGGTACGACAGACAAATTGAAATTATTGAAGGGATTTTGGCCGGAAATGTTTTTGACTGGGGAGCTAAAGAAGTTGTAAAGTAAGTATTCTTACTATACGTGCATGTCATACGATTTTCACATCATAAACAAGCAGGAAACTGCGCGAAGGCTACGCAAAATCGTTTACGATTACGTCTACGGTAGCCGGAATCTTATTGTACTCATGAAAACTTTCCATTTTGGTTGGCTGAGACAGTTCAATTTGGCATGTATATACTGTATAATACATGTCAAGTGCCACGAAGTAACATATCCCGGGTGTCCCCAAAACTTGATTTTATGTAAGGTAAAAACTATAAAAGCTATTACACTCAAATACGTTTTATTGTATTGAGGCAAGGCTAACTTAGATTTTGATATACAGCCCTAAAAAATTCATGTAATATTTCGTGAGATACAAACGTTTGAATGTGGCGCACGCTTTAAAAATGAGTAAAAAAATCGAGAAACATGGCTGATCAAATTTATATGAAAACAAATTGCCGTTTTCCACAAAAATTAACATTTCAATTTCAGCATTTCAACTCAACTATAATTTCGGGTAATGTCCTAGCATAAATTAACCTTTCGTGTTTCTTGGGAAGCGAAATAAGAGTGAAAATTAATATAGTTATTAATATACTGTAGTTTACAAAAATTAATATAGTTAATTCGATTAACAAAAGATCAAAGAGTTTGGCTTTTATGTTTTCCTGTGCAAGACATTGTATGCGTGCAAGGGGACATACTTTCTATGATAAATGAATAAATGTTTATCCAACAATTATGTTTTTCATTCGTTCTTTTGGTTACAATAAAACTACATAATCAAGTTTAACCAAATAATATTTGATTGGCAATTTTATGCAAATTTTTAACATTGTCAAATATGCTTATTCGATTTAAAACATCGATAGCTCAGTAAATATTGCACAGATATTCAAATGTTTTATATCAAAATCTAAGTTAGCCCTTTCTGAATGCAATAAAACTTATTTGAGTGCAATAACTTTTATAGTTTTTATGTTACATTAAATCAAACAGCGCAAGTTTTTGGGGGGACACCCGGTAGTATTTTGTTAAATATTTTTACAATTATCGCATGCAGTAATCATTTGTGAATTGAAGAAACTATGTCAGTGCTTTTTTTTTTCATTAAACGTTTTAACCTAACCCTTGTTTCTGAAATTATTGGATGTAAATATTGGTGTTTCTGTACCACCTGTGTGGCCAAAATGTCTATAACTGTTTTTCAGATTAATGATGAAGGGTGATCTTCAGTTCGAAACGGCCAGGAAAAATTTACAAGGTAAAAACCCGCTTATACAGTAAATATGCAATTACCAGTACCAACAATTTCCTCATTTTCATCCTTAAAGGTTGGTGGTAGCTGCGAGCAGGCTCTATTTTTACATGCACCCCAATAAAGAGCTGATACTCGCGGGCTAGGGGTGGTGCACGTTTTTATTGTAATATTATCGGGTTATAACTAAATACATGTAAATACATCTACTGTACTATTATGTACAACATGATATATCGTAATATCTCATAATTCTAGTTGGGTTCAATTGTTTGGCGATAAATATGAGGACGAAAATAATATGCTGTCTTGTTTCATATCTATACGTAACAATCGTCTTTTAAAGTAATTACAGTATTTTATTTATTAAACGTTCTCTGACTAAATATTTATTTCTACGAGCTTTCGGCTATCAGTCTATAGCCTTCGACGGGTGTATAGCCGAAAGCTCGTAGAAATAAATATTTAGTCAGAGAACGTTTAATAAATAAATTATGTTTCAACCTGGCTACGCATTCTCTATTTTTTAATTACAGTATATTAAAAGCAAACAATGCATCAATATTTAAAACAAACTTATCTTCATTAACGTCGGCGCCTTTACTCCCTTCTTTTAGCAATTCTTTCGCCTTTATTTTATCAAAAAGCTTTTGAAATTTACAAAATCTTGCGAAAATGAAATATATTTGCAAGAAATCATCAAATCAAGGAATGTTTGCTATTTCGCTGTCGTTATGCAACGTTATAATGCAAATTTTAAATTGGACGAATCAGTGTTGGCTATTCATGACAGTCCGCAGTATTATGAGATCAGTGAGGATGACCACCCACTCAGTGACCCACGCCCGCGATCATTGATGAACTTTAGACTTCGCTAATGCTTTCGTTTCCCCCGGGTGTAAATAGCCGGGCGGAATTAGTACCCTCGCACCCTCAAATTTTACCCTTGACCATTCCCATCATGCACCATTATTTTAATTAATCCTCATTTGAGGGACTGGGTACGAGTCAGCCCTCGCACGGCGCTTCGCGCCGTTGGCTCGGGGATAATAGACTGTTCATTGTTTAACGGCTGCATGTTCGATGTTAATGTAAATAACAAGGTCAAACTCAACCTCGTACCCAGGATCTTTCTTTGGGAAAGACCCTGGCTGCGGCTGGTCACGTGCCTCAACAAAAATTTAGCGCCTGAGGGGGTGTGGGGAAAGTATCAAATTACATGAACATGCTTCCAGTGGAATATTCGTTAAAAACATAAATTTTGCGAATTATTACGTTCAAAATACTTGCTAATTTTTGTTTATTTTCTTTGCTTTGAATTTACAAGAACATTCTTACATTCTTACTAACAGTCAAGTCAAGAAACAAAGCAAATCGTTACTCGCAGTACGTGCTCTCTCGTGTTGTTATTCAATGCATGCTCTCTAAGTTCACAATCGAGCGCGGTTGTAACAAACCTTTTAATATGTAATGTTTTTAAAATACACCATAAATGATCACATAATTCGTCCTTTCTTGTAAACGTTGATGCGCTTTGTACCGATTCACTTGTTACTACGCGTCTTGTTTATAAGATTTTTAAAAGAAACAGTATTGTCTAGGACTGACCCAATATTAGCAAATGTAAACATTTGATAATAGCCGGACAGAGAAATGTCTATAAGTACAGAGCAAATTTCAGTTATTGGTTTATCTGCATTTAGTACATAATTCGTATTCGGTAATTATAGTAAGACTTTAGCCTTTTTTGGTCTCTATTAATCATTATATTGTGTTAACATACTATAATCTATATCACAAATTTACAGTGTCAGATGCGCACAGACCGTCATTGGCATCATACGAATAGACATAAATTTTCGAGTTTTCTAGCCTGCTTCTACTAACATTTTTAAAGTTTTCATTGTGAATCACCTGTTTATCTCTAATTCATTAATCATTTACTATTCATATTTATTTGATAGTTTCATATACTGAATAATGCGTTTACACACAAGCAATCCTGGATATGATATAGACGATGCAAGCTGTCCATTAAAAAATAACGGTATTCTATTTCACACAGCAAAAATTTAAATCTCACTTGTATTATAAGAATGCATATACAGCAAAAAATTAAAGCTTATTCATGTCAAAACGAAAGCTGTTTACAAAATTTATAAAGGTGGTGAACACTACTAAACAGTGCTCATTGAAAGACATGTATAATATAGGACTCATATAGTGACATATAATTTGTCGTTTGACTTATCTTTGGTGTATGATTTTAATACCGTAGATTTTCAACAGACAGCTATACTTTGACATATACCATGATCGTTTGTTTCAGCCTTTAATGCCAAGGGCCAATTTTATAGTGTTTTGACGGGCTTTAAGTTTTTTTCATAAGGCCTTTATATAGATCAACAATCTGGATACAGTTGGCGATATTTCGGAAATCAAAAGATCTCGCTATTTCGTTGCAATTCCACATCTCATCAATAAATAAATTATTTTCGTCCGAGTATCAGGATAGACTTTAATACTAATAAATAACAACCACACTGTTCGGTCTAGAGATATATATTTTCTTGTAGGTTTAATATTGCCACGCTGCACAAGCGACAAGCCGCCGCAAGCGTGCTAGTTCTTTGGCAAGTCTAGAATGAAATCTGATCCAACTTGCTTGAATTGTAACTCGACACCAGATTATAGAGTAGAACGTCACGATATAAATATTAATTTAAGAGTTCTCTTTACGATTTCTTGTTGCAAATTTACAGTAAATTTCATCACCCAAAGTTGCAATTTTAAAACGCTGCAAACACGCTCCTTTCCCACCCCTCTCACAGTTACAATTAAATTTACCTCCCAGAATCTGGGAGGCACGTGACCAGCCGCAGCCAGGGTCTCAATCTCGTTCCCCGAGCCTGCGATCCTTGGGAAGGAAACGAAGGCTCTGGGATAATCCATCTCAGAAATGAATATGATTGGTTGCTGGTATACAATGGAATGTTGCAATTTTGCAAAAATTAATTTTTAACCGTATATTTTTATATACAACATGGCGGCCGTTTAGGAGTGTACGAATATTGTTTTGGTTTTTCAGAGCTGTGCTATATACTAATACTACGAAGGAAATGCATATAAACGCATACTTAATGCGTATAATATCACAACAGTTAAATGGAGCGTGAAAACTTTACTCATATTTGTGTTGTACAGGTTTTCTGTAGTTTTAATCTATACATAGTATACAGTACTGTCAGTACACTGTACTATTTGACTATAATATCAAATATGTGCTATATTTTGCAAATACTATTTGTGTCAGAAATGGTTAATAACTTTTATTAATTTGTCTTTGTGTTATTTAATTGCGAATAACTAGCTAATGACTACTTAACGAAGAACTAGGCTCAACTAGCTAATGACTAGTTTCAATAAATCCAATCTTGGGATTTACTGTTATATATTTTATTATTTAATGTATATACTGTACTGTAAACTTTTCAAGTGCAAGAGTATGTAATACTCATTTTAACTTGTAGCATGTAACCCTTTCCTTATGGGTGCATATGAATCTTTTGCTGTTATAATTTATTTACAGAAGAGTTCAAAAAACCTTTATTCTCTAAATAAACCACAATTTCACAGGCAGTGATATTAACTTGTATTCCAGTCTGCATACACCTAATACATATAATGAATTCTTGGGTTTCAATGTTTCATTATGGCATTTTGCACGTTCTGACGGGGTCAACCTAAAATGTATTGATGCTTATGCTGTACTGGAGTGAGCAAATTATATGAAATTGCATGTATTTGCCACCAAACACAAGGCCAACACATACAGTGAAAAATTAATTCACTCTGATGACTGTGTCTCGATTTAGAGTTGACCCCCGTCAAATTTATGACGTCATATGAAACACAATAATATACAGTATAATATTACAGCTAATTGTAGCAGAAAGTATTTAATGATTTTAAATTTATTGAGTAGTACAATATGCCAAATTGGCAATCCCTTCGTTAATCTTGTCCACACAGTAATTCAAAGAAGCCCTGCCCTCTGTACGAGGTTGTATTAATTGGATTCTGTCCAAGAAAACGTCATAAACCTTTTGATCCAAATGTTACAAAGTATGAATTCCAGATTGGGAGACCATATAAATATTTTTAATAAATTCATATACTTTTTTTAAGAAATGTTCTGTTCATATTAAATGATAGTGATCAGCCACCAATACCAGAATTCATTTTCATCAACTTCCCCCTGGTTATGACCCCTGCAGGGAACCACCTAGGGTGCAGGTATAATTTTGTGATGAATGATAAAAAATTGCCCAATATAAATGCCGAGCCATAGAAATATTTTTATTACCATGGTCATGACAACTACCCTGTCAGTTTGATTGCAATATCAAAACTCGTTATTTACACTATACCTACTCTGAGAAGGGGAGAGGCAACAAAAACTCGTATATTTCAGTTTTTTCCCTTCCCATCCAATTCAAATCATGCTGGCCACGAAAACAATTTCCCGATTGCGATAAAATAAATCGCCAAATGCCTGACAATTTGGGCTGGTGACACCCCTGAATGCTATAATGATAGCAACTCTATTGCTATATCTCCAACCTTGAATGTCATATTTAGTATTAATTAATTAATGGCAGTAATCAACATGAAGTCAACTACATTTTTGGCCATTGATGAGAAATATTGTCCAGAAGTACAGTGAAATAACAAAATAGGGTGCACTAAAGAGCATTGTGGCTTAATGATCTAATGATATTTCATAGATTAACCAAAGATAGGTAGACATGCAGATGGATAGCCTGCATGCAGACTATATAATGACATAATTATGTATACATCATTATATAGTCTGCGCGCAGGCTAGCAGATGGACAGGTTAATTTAACCCATTCAAATAATTCTGGCGTTAAACAGCTTAAAATAACAAAGTAGGGCAAACTGAGGCACAATATTGCAGCTTAACTTGCTCCAACTCTATCATTACAAACTGTAAATCTTTAATTAATATAGTAATTCCTATCCAGACACAAAATTTGGTTATAATTCAATAATTTGAAAAGTGCTGTTGCATCCCTAACATACTAAACTGCTTGCAAATATTAAAACATATAATGAAAGCTGTAAGGGCAGTTAAGGATTTGGTTTATAAACTGTTAATTTCTAGAGATGATATTAAACACAATACAAACATGGAATTCACTATATTCATATTTTTAATGATATGTTTTATAAGTCTAAATTCCTTTTAATATTCCTCTGATATACAAATCTTCTGAAAACTTTAATATTATCAAGTTTTATAACCGACTTAAAATTAGAATTGAGACTCTCTTCAGGTATTTTAATACTACAGTAGCAATTTTAGCGTTAAACGGCTAAATTATGCTGGAGGAACCACAAATGTCTCTACATTTAAAGCTTTTTCAAACTGACACAGAGGTGAATGGACAAGATTACAATTAATTGTGACATTTTTCTTCGACAACAGCACTCTTCGCGGCTCCTGCCGACTCTATACTGACCCTGTTTCACACGCAATATTTTCCTTATTCAGTCACTAACACACCTTTTGTATCCCACTCTGAAGAACATCAATATTTCCACCAAAATCCCGAAAAAATCATCATTTTATAGACGAAACAGTAAAATACTTCAAACAATTTGTTTTGCTTTTGCCAACGCATGCGCAGTTCGGTCGACATACAGTTTTCTGTATGTCTGACATGGATTATCCCAGAGCCTTCGTTTCCTTCCCAAGGATCGCAGCCTCGGGGAACGAGATTGCTACTACCGGTGTACGGTAGGTAGTAAGAACGTACTCAATCTTCAATTGACTTTTGAAACCCAATCTTTCTTTGAAATTATATTTTTCACAATACGCTTTGAGGAAATTGGCAAATGGGAGTAATTAACTGTAAAAAGAAGAAAATACTTCATCGTTGTTATATTCTTCAACACGCCATTAAAAACTTGCTTTGAACGGATGCGATTTTGCTCAAAAGTGCTGTCTGAGGCCCCGTTTACACTATACCGGATTCGCTCGTCACGCGATCATCTTCTGCCGTTAAGGAGCAATGGTTAGTAGCAAATGCTTATTAGTTTGACAGAATTGGCTTGTTTATTTGGGTCTCTGAGATTAAAAATCTTCACAGCCTTTCAATGCCTACAAAATTTGACCCACTCCGATAGCAATCCAGTATAGTGTAAACGGGGCCTGAATGTGGGAAATGTTATTTCATAGAGACAAAATCAAGAATTTTACGGGGGTGTGGACGGGATGTGGTTGGTGGAAGTGGGGGTAGTGTTCAAACTCAATCTCTTTAAAAAAATGGTGCTAGACTAAAATGCAGCACTAATTTTTGACAAATGAGTATATTATAAGAAATAATATTAAGTTAAACGTTATCCTGCTCTGAAATACAGTAGTAAATTTGACACATACAGTAAGTACGCTTGCCCAACCAAGGTACTTTCGCTTTTCTACTCAGTAGTTGTGCGTCATTGTGGAGCGGGGCGTCATCCTACAACGTGGCACTGCGCCTACTGTGGAGAAAGTGCCCAATTGCTCAAAACGTTTCCCCCAGTGGCACGGTCCCCCATCGCAACTCGGGAGATACGCAATCCCAATCGTGGCTACTCGCTTCGCTTGCAGGGCTTACAGTACTGCACATTATTTTTGGTTACCTGCACAAAGGATATACAGGCATGTAGCAAGTAAAACAATGAGAAATGACCAATATAATTAACAAGGCTATCGTGCAGAGTTATAACTCTGACGAAAGAAACGAATTAGCATAACGCAATCAGCATGCGCAATTTATGGCAGCCTGTTGTTTCAACGTAATTATCATGCAGTTAAGGTTGACTTGAGAACGACAATTCGTGCAAAAAGTTGTAATGTTTCCATAGCAAATTTAGCACGAGGCCTCGACTTGGCATCAACTAGAACATAATTCAGAAATTGTATATATATATACACGTAGCACTTTTAAACAACCAGACTGCCGGGATTACCTATCCAGAACTACATTTTTGACCCAGTTAAATTGCCCAATACTCTACTACAGTTAAATTATTAGACGTTTAAGTGCCTGTGGTGGACCTTTCGAAAATATAGAAGGGGATTGGGGGAGAGCTGGAATTTAGGTTGTCAACGTAATGAGAGAGTTTCAGTCCTCAAATCTTTTATATTGTCACGAATTTCCTTCACCAAAAGGACACAATGCTTCTGTAGTTAAAAAATTCTAATTTAGTTACTTTGTGAAAAACGTATTAATCGGCAGTTTTATATAGAACATATAAGAGGCCGGGTCTTAACTAGAAGACCATGTCAAAATGGGAAAACGCGGCAAATTGAATCAAGCGAAAGTGGCTTCATTCTTTATGTAAAGCCGTAATTGGTAAAGTGATCTGTGCTTTTATGTTTAGATGGATATGTAAGTAATGGGAACCGCATGGTAATAAAATGGCTTTAAATGCCTCTGGAGTTCTTAACATAACTCACTGTAATCTCTGTACGAAATGTGAGCGTATGCTCGCCTTGTATACAGGTTATAAGCATAGAACAACCATGCACATGCAGGCATACTCCATTATTGGCAAGCATAACTGGAACCAAGCATTTGGCTATTCTGGTAATTGGAACGTATACGCCCTTGAAATTTAGAAACACTCCCAAAACTGAAAATCCTACCTAAGACCCTGATTAGGGGGCGCTAAGGTAACCTTCAAAGAACATCTTTTTGTTATAATTGTAGATTCGTAATGGCTACTGCCTTCACTTCAACTTCTATATCCGACGATGAAAGAAGATGGGTTGTCATTGGTGTATGTTTGACCAAAGTGCTCACTCCTGCATTGAGGAATGTTCTTGCAACCGAAATACCAAACTGGCATCAGGTTTTATGTCAACCACCAACCGAAATTGACAAACAAGTTTATGGTCGACAACAAGTACAGTTAAACCCATCAACTTTAGACCTCAAGTATAAAAATATCAACAACAATGATGCCCTTAGATCACCTCGTGCATTTAATTATGCAGTTACAGATCCGTTGTCTTTGGCAAAGTTGTTTGTTCAGCCATTCATGTCCAAGTTCACTGGCTTTGATCGAACAATGGACATATCTGCAGTCTTATCAGTGATTTGCGAAGCTGCCCCATTTGTTGGAGCTGCTGCTCATGCAAAGACAGTTCGATCAGATATCAGAAACGAGTGGGCACATTGCAATTTTGCAAATTGGACTGAAACAAAATTTATTGCTGCTTTTCAAAGTATGGAAACTTTACTTAAGAATGTGAATTTGTCACCTGCAGATGAAGAGAAATTGTGTGATGAGCTGAATAGTTGGAAAGATAAAGGTAAAGAAATTACAATTCACTTGCTTGAAGTATGCCTAGATAAAACTGTCTGATTTACTGCGCACCTAAAAACCATATATTTAGAGAGATTTGCAATGAAGATTAATTGCTTACCATCATTAAATGTTTACATCAACCTAACATATTATCTCCTGTTTTGGACGGAAATTGCCTGTGTAAAAAATGCAATTATAGGCCCAGCTGGAATCGCTCTAACAAACTGCGCTAAGCAGAGACCAGTGGCCGACTCAGGGCTCACATTGATACCAGTTCCCCTGAACTGACGTGACTACGCTGTAGGTGAAATAAAGTTTATTTGATTTGATTTGATTAAACAGCAAGTTCAACGGTTAAAGCTCGTCTGTTTGACTCGGTTAGAGTGCTGCCCTGGATTCGCAGGGCTGCAAGTTCCGCTCCCTATTGTTGCGTTTTTCCCAGTCGCTCTTGGTTTGGTTTAAAAATGAATAAAATTTATTATACTTGAAATTTGTATTTACAAAAGCCGTACAACATTTAGTTTTATCAAATGAGACTCTCCAAATCATGGAATCTCCTCAATTATTTATTAACCCCGGTTGCCTATAGTTGCATTTTTCACATGCAGCTGCTCTTGGTTTGATAGGTCTAAGAATGTATAAAATAAATAAATATTTTACTGCCACTGGAAATTTCTTTTAGCGAAAACCATTCAACATTCAGTTCTATCGAATGAGATAATTTTTATAAATAAATAAAAATAAATAAATTTGTTACAGGGTTGCAGTTGTGTTTCGGTCAACCTGTCGACGTTGAAATCTTAACTTTACTCAGAAGTGAAATCGACGAAGTTCGCGAAGCTGTGCAGACATGGATGCTAAAGAAAAATCAGGTTTTAATTTATTTGGTTAATCATAACAATTAGTATACCTCTGTACACTTTGTTCCGCGTAGGCGTTTTTTCTCTCAGAAGACCAGTAGAGGCTTTCGCTCGAAACCTTGAAATTCTATTTTTCAGGTAGTTGCATCATACACACAAGTTCTCAGTTTGCATTCTCCACCATTCGCTGGGACCCAACACACAGATTAATATTTAAAGTGTCGATCAACTGTGAAGGACGAAATAAATATTACTTATAAATTAAAAGTTCCTTTGCATAACGTAAAATATTTGTCATTTTACAGATGACAACACTACTTTCGAATATTAGTGAGATTCAGTCAACCTTGAATGATGAAATAGATGATCTGCGCAAGAGAGTAAAACAATGCGAGATTCAGGGAGCTAGCAATACCTTGAAAATACAAAACCACGAGATTCAGGGAGCTAACAATACCTTGAAAATAGAAAAATTCCAGATTCAGGGAGCTTGCAATACCTTGAAAATAGAAAAATGCGAGATTCAGGGAGCTAACAATACTATGGAAATAGAAAAATACAAGACGGAGGCAACTAGCAATTCCTTGAGAATAAAAAGAAATTCTGAAGAAATAAAGCTTCTTCAGAAGAAATGTACGACGGAACTTTCAAGATGTTATATTAAGAAAGAGGAAAAAATTCCCTATGTTTTCACTGCACCCCCACGAAATCGTTATTTCGCTGGGCGAACTGCAGAAATCCAGGAGCTTGAAAGTATTCTGAAAGTTGAGGAAACTTTGAACGAAAAGAAAGTTCGTGTTGCAGCAGTATGTGGTTTGGGTGGAATTGGTAAAACAAGCTTAGTTTCCGAGTATGCTCATCAGATGAAGGATTTCTACAAAGGAGGTGTTTATTGGTTCTCGGCTGAAGATGATACGTTTCTTGAGAAAACAGTAAACGACGTCGCATTAAAGATTGATGCGTTACTTGGTTCATTTGATTTAACTTTGTTAAATACATTGAAGAAAATTAGCAGTTCACATGATCCATGTCTTATTGTCCTCGACTGCTTGGATCAACTGGATCTGTCGTCGAATATGATGAAATTTCTTTCCTTTCCTGCGCAGGAAAATATCTTTGGACATTTTGTCGTGCTAACAAGAAGAATCCCAAACCTACTTGCTAATGAAGTTTCAGTCTTTGAGAAGAATTCTTGTCTTCAACTCAAATGTTTCCTCTCTAAAGAAGCAAAGGAATTTCTTTCTTCGAGAACTGGTGTGAATCTTGATGATAATGTGGAGAGTGTCGCAGAATGTCTTTGTGAAGAGCTGGGGAGACTTCCACTTGCTTTGGAACAAGCTGGAGCTTGTATTGATATGCTCAGTTGCACTTTGTCCTCATACCTGGAGCAATATAAAACTGAACGCTTGCGACTGCTGAGTCAGCAACCGGCACGCTCTGTATCACCAGGTAAAGAGTCATCTGAATGTTTGGCAGTTCACACGACATGGCTTATCAATATGGAGTATATGAAGAAGCGCCCGAATGGTCATGCTGCTATTCGATTTATGAATGCTAGTTCATTTTTCAATGGAAGTGAGATTGAAGAAGAGTTGGTCAACGTTGGAACACCCGAAGTGGAGGACGTCGCGTATCGCAAATGCGTGTCATCACCATTGGGTTGCTGTCAAGTTCTAAAATTGTTGACTGACTTTTCACTTTTTACGTATGTCGAAGCACGCTCTGTCAGCACCCATCGTTTAGTCCAGGAACTAGTCAGAGAAAGTCTTAATCCCGAATCAAAAGCAGAGAGTTTTACTGATGCTGTGCGGATGCTTGCTTATGCATTCTGTAAATGTTCTTCACCCAGTACTCTTGTAAATCTAGATGAAAGGATTGGTGAAGAACAAGACATATCTTCCTCAGATTTACCTAGTTGTCCTTCTCACTTTTATATGTGGTCTAAGTTTTGTATGCATGGTCATCATCTCTGCAGAAATATGGAGGATCTTTTTTTTTTCTGTGTTGGTGTAGTGTACTCAGGTGAATATGATATTTGTGGTGTTACTCTGAGTGTATATCCACACCGGGCGAGCTTGAAAAATATGCCCGGCCACGGTGGGATTCGAACCTACGACCTTTGGAATACTAGCCCAATGCTCTTCCAACTGAGCTACGCGGTCGTCCTGGCTCGAGTAAGTGATATTTCGGAACAGGATCTAGTTCCTTCGATACCAATGTATTCTATTAATATGAATTTTTTTCTGTGTTGGTGTAGTGTACTCAGGTGAATATGATATTTGTGGTGTTACTCTGAGTGTATATCCACACCGGGCGAATCCCACCGTGGCCGGGCATATTTTTCAAGCTCGCCCGGTGTGGATATACACTCAGAGTAACACCACAAATATCATATTCACCTGAGTACACTACACCAACACAGAAAAAATTCATATTAATAGAATACATTGGTATCGAAGGAACTAGATTCTGTTCTGAAATATCACTTACTCGAACCGTTTTGACCGCGTAGCTCAGTTGGAAGAGCATTGGGCTAGTATTCCAAAGGTCGTAGGTTCGAATCCCACCGTGGCCGGGCATATTTT
>CACRXK020005556.1:14938-27687 GCA_902702795.2 Paramuricea clavata
CCCGGTGTGGATATACACTCAGAGTAACACCACAAATATCATATTCACCTGAGTACACTACACCAACACAGAAAAAATTCATATTAATAGAATACATTGGTATCGAAGGAACTAGATTCTGTTCTGAAATATCACTTACTCGAACCGTTTTGACCGCGTAGCTCAGCTGGAAGAGCATTGGGCTAGTATTCCAAAGGTCGTAGGTTCGAATCCCACCGTGGCCGGGCATATTTTTCAAGCTCGCCCGGTGTAGATATACACTCAGAGTAACACCACAAATATCATATTCACCTGAGTACACTACACCAACACAGAAAAAATTCATATTAATAGAATACATTGGTATCGAAGGAACTAGATTCTGTTCTGAAATATCACTTACTCGAACCGTTTTGACCGCGTAGCTCAGTTGGAAGAGCATTGGGCTAGTATTCCAAAGGTCGTAGGTTCGAATCCCACCGTGGCCGGGCATATTTTTCAAGCTCGCCCGGTGTGGATATACACTCAGAGTAACACCACAAATATCATATTCACCTGAGTACACTACACCAACACAGAAAAAAATTCAAATTGAAATATCTCGGAAACAAACCATAAAAACAAGAAACTGAAAAATAAGTTACACTCCAGCTTTAATAAAGAGTTCTATCGTTCAAGAAAATAAGAAATTTCATGTCATATGCACTTTAAAAACCACTAGAGCCCCTCATTATTATTATATAATTATACTAAATGTCTTACATTAAAAAATCATTGCAGTTCTGAAATTTATCGTTCAATATTTTCAAACTATTTTCCAATTCTTTTATCCTCTCATTCTTTTCATCTATCAACACGGCCACTTCCTCCGCTTTTCTCGCCAACAAATCTTTATTCTCTCGTCTTAATTCATCATTTACTACTTTGTACCCATCCTTTATTTTTATAATCTCTTCATGATTATGATATAATGTCTGAAACCGTTTTTCAAGCACAATATATTTTCTGACTTGATCATGATAATTACATTCCGCTTCCTCCTTAGCTGCTTGTAGTTCTCTCATATCTTGTTCAAGTGATTGTGATTTAATGAGAGTGGTGTCTGCCTGTTTCTTTAGGATGCATATAAGTTCAGACTGTTGGTCGATGCGATCACGGAGCATTGCATTTTCAGATGTTTCATCTGTGGGCAAACTTTTCAACTTTGCCAAGTTCTCCTCAATCTCTTCTGGGAAAAATGCTGCATCCTTAATTGATGAAATCAAATAGAAATTTGAATCATTAATGTATTCGATTCTACATCCAGAATTTGAAACCCATGACAAATAAAACTTGGCTAGAGCTGTGCATTTTAGAGGACATGCACTGATGTACACACAAAGAGGGTTAACTTGAAGTGGGGGTATGGGGGGGTAACACCCTCCAAAATACGAATCATCTGGATTGGCAGGGCGAATCATCTGGATTGGCAGGGCAATCAAAGATTTTAAATGGTAGAATGTAGAGTTATTAAGTAACTTACAGGGCTTCCAGAGAGAATTGAATAGAATTTATAGACCTAAATTTTGCAGATATTGGTCCAAAAATAAGGGTTTCACCATAGTTGATAGAAATAAAATTTCACGCATGTTTTTTCAACCTCCAGAAAACCTCAAAATTTTTTTTTGAAAAATAGTGGCCAAAAATAAAAATTTGCTGCAGGGCATCATCGACTTTTGCAGGGCAATTCTGACAGACCCCCCGATTAAAAGGGGCTAGTTTCGCCCCTGTAACTAAGGCAGGTTTATATTGAAGTTCAAAGATCAGCAGTGTGTCATTATCAAAAGACTTGGCATAGCAGCAATTGCTTTCGGAATTTGGACATAATTCATAAAGACATAAAACTCATGTCATATGTCATTATTTTAATTTCTACATGTTGCCATTTCAACGCATGTCACCTGATGGAATGTACCCTGAAAAGGCGTCCCTCTTTTCAATAGATAGCAGAAGATTGGTTTGGTTGCGGTGGGAGGGGGGCCGGGGGACTAAACAACTGTGTTCGAGTCTGGGGGAATGCTCCCCTAGAAACGTTTGAATGGCATTTCGTTCTTCTGATCAGGAAGATTTGACATATACAAACCTGCATTTGAACATCTCAACCATCCATCCACAATAAATGTTACAAAATAACCACATAATGGGAAATTATGAATTGTATATAATATATAAAAAGCCTATCTTGGGAGGGGCTTAGCCCTCTCTTTTTCTAAATTTTCAGAATCCAGGTAAAATTGAGACTTTCTTTCTTTACCAAAGCTAAATTGGCATGCCAAATAATGTTAACCCATTGAGTTGCATTGTGTCCTAATGCAACCTACAGGTGTATGTTCCACAGAATACCAGTCTTACAGTATATTTATTTCTTATATAAAATTTGAAGGAAATATAAACTTTATTTTTGTGATTATATATTAGTTTTAGTCTTAATTATTGACATATAAAAACAAAAAATGTAACTGTATATTTTCTTCAAAAACTCATTAATAATTCATGAAGCAATTATCCAATCTTGAGTAAGAAATTAGTCACGTGCATACGTCTTTATACCAGCTAAAGAACACTTTAACAAAAGACCATTGTTATGCAAACTATATAAAGGTTTTTATATAAAGATTTTTATATAAAGATTTTTATATAAAGATTTTTATATAAAGATTTGATTTATTATGCATACGTTTTTGAAGTCATTTAAAAAACTCGCGGGTCGTGTTTTATTAGGCCTAAAGCCACTCGCGCTGCGCGCTCGTGGCTTTAAACCTAATAAAACACTCCTGCTCGTTTTTTAAATAGTACTTAAAAATTCTTAAAAATAATCAGGATTAACAAGAAGTAACATTCTATATTTTTGGTACTTTTTTCGCATAATGCCTGTAAAATCCGAATGTTTAAAAATATGTTCGCAAACCAGCATAATTTATGCTGATCAATACTTTTTCTATGCAACACAACATTACTACTACACTCAGAATCACACAGTGTAATCAATTTTCCCATTGAAAAACTGAATTTTTCAAAATTATTGATAAACCTGGTATTCTTAAATAGGTTATACCACTGGTATTCTGTACTGATTTTAGTGTTTAACTTTCACTAAATTAAGTTAGCAATATCCCACAGTATATTATCACACAACATGACACACCAAATCCTGGTATGTACAATTTGATAAACTGTAAGTTGCTTTCTTACCTCTGGCTGGTATTCTGTGGTACATTGGATTTTTTCCCACAGAATATTCACTTAAAAAAATAATTAAGTCTATGAGATCTTGCCCCAAAACTCCCAGGAAGAAAAAATATATTGATAGACAAAACTAAAAAATATTAAGGAACGGCATATTATATACATTAGACAAAAGATATGGAACATGTGAATTTTTGCGTTATTCTGTGGTACATACACCTGTATTTTATTATTTTACTCTGTCTAACACCAGATGATTTTACTTATCAGGGCGAGAGCACTGGCACAATACACTGACAATACAATAAAATTATTTATTTCAACATGGTAAAGATTTAAAAGCTGAAGCTGTGGGGCTGTGCTTAGGTACAAAGTACAAACTACCTATATATGTAATTATATATTTGTTCATTGTTTATAATTAAAAATATATGAAACTTGTCTCGATCAATATTCCCAGTTGTTGCTGCTGACTCACTGGAGAAATTCAGCTCCCTGAGAGCCTGAGACTTCCAAGCCATAATTTTATAGGCCTCTACAGTACAGTACAGTACAGTACAGTACAGTACAGTACAGTACAGAACATTAGCTGCATTGTTTAGCATACATTAGCTGCATTGTTTAGTGGGCTAAGTAAATTCCAGACAATGGCTCCTCTATAGAATTTAAGTTTCAAAGAGTGGAACAATGATGTTGTTCTCATTCCTTAAATTATATGTAGTATTCTCTATAATGTCCTGCATACATGGAGGTTGCTTGATAAAAAATATTGTACATAGAGTTGGTGACCTAACTTTATACATATCATATAACAGATTCCATTTACTTAATATTCTTGTGATAAATTATTCTTGCAGCCTTACGTACAGTGGAGCACCTCCAGGGCATCAAAGCCCACTTATTGCTGAAGCCACCACAGATGGCTGGATATTGCATTAAGTTACAGAAGAGAATAACTTATATAGATCTAAGCACATTGTACCAGATATCAGATGTTTTGACACATGCCTGTATATTTAGTTTTTTTGCAGGTAGCCAAAAAAATTTTGCAATTAGTTTGTGGAAAATTTTAAGTATTTTTTTAGTTAGCATGCATAAAAACTTCAGAGTTCAGACAAGGATTGCAGTTAGCTACAGACACTTGCAGGTAGCGCCACTACCTAGGATACCCTGTTTTGACAGGCATGTTTTGATGATGTTAATCCTTCGTCTATTGTTACCCCCAATAACCTTGAATTTGATACCCACTTGACGACAGTTTGGTCTATTTTCAGACTTTGTAGTTGGGGGTCCAGTAACATTGTCATTCTGCCTCTTTATAGAATCATCCCCTAACACTTTTTTGTCGGAAAGCATCCCCTGCACAGACCAAACTTTATGGTGTGGGAACTCAATAAGTTAATCAGACTATCTGCCCATGTGTCTAGTTAACCCATTGAGAATTACCCCTAATGTGCCCTACCCGTCAAGGGGTGCATGCTGGTGCTGTATATTATTATAAATGCACATAGCTATAGGATAGATTTTGGTTTATACGAATATATCGTTAATATCGAGAAAGTGCTCAAAATGGATGCCCAATGGAGTGTTAGAGATTGTACCCTGGACAAGTCCTGCCTGCTACATTCCAGTATGTATTACATTTAAAATAATAGCGAATGTGCCAATTATGCAAGCAGGAGCAGCATGCAACTGATGCAAGCACTAAAATACAATTATGCAAACAGCAAACACATTTGTCATTTTCTACACACTACCTGTCGAGCAACGCTCAGAAGATGGCGTAGATCTTTAGGAGAACGTCCGCCATTATGGGAGGCCATTTTTAAACTGATCTAGCCAACCATTGTTCCAAAATACAAAACATTTTACTGCATTTTAATACATTCACTCGCATTGCAGCCGCCATATTGTTTGTTTAATTGTTTCTAAGCAACGGAGGACTGATCAGTTCACTGGACTGATTCATTGGACTGTCCAACGTTTTCGCTTCGCTTCGCGCGAACAAATTCGCCCAGTGGAAAATGGGCTTTAATTTAATACCAAGCTACAGGGTCGTTTTTAAGAATTTGTTTATGTGTGTGTGTGTGGGGGGGACCTTACTTCCTTTCCCTCTATACAAAAGCACCCCTTACGATATATCCCAATTCTAAATCATGTTGCTCTTCCCCCACTCCCCCAACCCAATCAAATATGTGGTGGTGACGACGTTTGTGATATCAATGTGCATTAACATTACGATGATTGGCTGGAATGGTCTAATTGGACATAACCAAGATGGACATAACCAAGTCACACCAAGTTCACTGGAGGCTGGGGGAGAGAGTCTCGCCAAAAAAGGTGTAATTAAAAGAAATGATCCGGAACGGTTTTTATATAAATTAATGGCATGAAAAAAAATTTTTGCAAGGAAAATTGTTTGGTATGTCCGGAAAATGTTTTGAAAATAACGGGATATAGAAAAATTTTTTGGTATGTCAGGGAAAAAATCAATTAGCGACGGTCCGGCAAACTAATACTGTGCCCCCCAAACAAGACTAGGTCCGTACGCCCATGCCCGAAAAAATGTGTTTTACCCGTGTTTTACAGGTATTTGTTCGGAGAAATTTTCTTGAACCTTTTTTTTTTAAATATCCGGAAAATTATTTTACCAAAACCCCCCCCATCAAAAATTTTCAAAATAAACCACCGGCACTCGCTTACCTGTGCTTGCTTATAGACCTTATAGGTCCAGAAATCGTGTCTGGTTCAATAGAAGTTTTATACATTTTGAAGAAATCTTGAACTGAATAGTGATAACAGAACATGCACTAGATTTTAACCCAGGGTTATCGCTAATCCAATTTTGAACAACCGTGGCCCCAGAAATGAAAAGAGCACCTACATATTAGTAAAAGGGCAACCGTTCCAGCTATAACATGCAATACGGAAGAAATGGGCCCATTATTAGACACAGAACCTATATTTTGGCGACTCCGGAAGCCTTGTGTTTAGTGAAACCTGAGGGTCTCCCAGGGGTTTCTGGAACAAGGGAATTTTTTTCCAACGGGAACAAATGAACAAAGCCGAAAAAGTCATAGGGAACAACGGAACATGGTAAAATATTTGTGGGGAACAAGGAATAACAAAGGAAAATTTGCTACGGGAACACATCCCCTCGCCCTGGGCCGGCCCCTGCTTATGAGACATGAGTAGCTCTCTCCGCCGCAGAGGCTTCTGTTGGCTGTGAGCTTGTGATTACGATTAGTAGATACATTTCACTACACTTTACATGGCGGATCTTGGAACACGAGCGGAGTAGTATGTCTGCATGTGGCAGTGATTTTGGTAACAATGGCACTTTGCATGGGTGCCTTTCCAGATAATCAGTTTTTCCACTTTTTAATATACAGTGAAATCTTCAATTACAATGCACATAAGAGTCGTAAGTATTTCATGCCAGTATGGGTTTATATTTCAATAATTACGGGACCCACTGCCGCTGCCCACTGGATTTTTTTTTCATAAAATGTACAAGAACAACAACCGAACAACGGTCACTCGCTGATATGTCTATCTCAACATGTGGCTATCTGAAATTCAAGCTAAACAACGATTTCAAATCTTAGTAAACTATTACACGATACTAGTGAGGTTTATGTCAAAATTATGATATATGTTGATCTATGTTGACTGTGTTGCATAATTTTAAAACGAACTTCTGCTATTTAGGAAATCCTTGACAGGGCAATCAATGAACAAAAAATTGTAAATTACATACAAACAAAACATGAACAAAGTCAAAGGCTTGATAATTTGCCTTGATACGAATATGCTTGGGTCAGTTTACCACGAATGAGGAGGATTCGTGCAGCGAAGTGAATTCAATTCTGATTATTGCCATTCACGCAATTATACGAGGTGTTAATGTTCCCACCATGCTGTGAACTAATATTGGTGTAATTCCGTCAGTACAAATATTATTACGGAAAAAACACTTGATTTATAAAGCTCGTCTGGCACAGAAATCGTGTTTTAGCGAAGAATAAGTACTAATCCTCTTTAAGAGTTTTGTTGACAATGGATACCTTGTAACATCAACAGAATTATCCTCTGCTTTTAATGACCTGGCATCACGATAAGCGACGGATTAACTTTGTTGACGCAAAGATCGTCCATGGTCTTTGTACTGTAGATATTTATGAAGCTGGGGCAGTGTATTTCGATTTTGAAGAATTTTGAGCGTTAAACTTCCTGGGTATGAACGAGCATAAAGCATCATCATTAGCACGAAAGAAAAAGAAGTTACATCGTGTTCCAAAAATGTCAACCGAAGCGCAAATTGTGCTACAAGAGATACGTTCTGTGAATAGACAATCACACGAGGGGTCTGCAGACACAGCTTCAGAGTTGCAGTACTTGGTTGTATCTCCGATCACTTGCAATACAGATAAATTACCTAGTAATTCAAGTACCCTGTCTAGTACACCAATGAATCATAACACAACTCAAGAGTTGACTAAAGTGGCAAGGTTAAAAGATATTGAGTATCCGTTTGTCCTCACACTGCCAGGATTTGATATAAGATACAATATGGCTGCACTGAGGCCTGTCCGGGAATCCCCGCAAGAAAGAGAAAGAAATAGCTGTATACAGAAGAAGTCGATTGCCAAATGTATGGAGTGGTTGCAGAGGACATGATTCTATACCTTGCCTCGCATTAGTGAAATGACATACCCAACAAATATTTAAGGAGACAGAGTGCATGCAGGTTATTTGATGCACGTTTTAAAAATAAGCTTAAAAATAAGTATAGAGTATAGAACCAGAATCATAAAGTATATAGCGATTGCGTGGTGCTGGCATCTTCTGCGAGTATCACTTGAAGGGCTTTCGCTGGAAGGAATTCCGCTCGAAAGAGAAATGTCTGAGAAGCAATCAATTGCAAATGTATGGAGTGGTTGTAGAGGACATGATTCTATGCCGCTTCTGTCCGCATTGGTGAAATGACATAGCCCAACAAATATTAAATTTAAGGAGACAGAATGCGTGCAGGTTGTTTGATGTTTTAATAACAGCTAGAACTATAGAGTCTTAAAGTACATAGTGATTGCGTCGTGCTGGCATCTCCTGCGATGTTTTATAATATTGACAACAAACAAAAGTTGAACCTCGCTCGAAGGTACTATAATCTATAGCTCAGATGTCTAATAGTATTTATATTATATTATTGCAATATTGCTGAAAGTATTTAATTTTGGGCTGCGAGCAGACTATACTACATGCACACTATTGACAACTTTCGCGAATGTTTTATAGGACCTCTGGACCTTCTCTTTGTCCTTTTGTGACACAGTAACAGGCAGCAAACAAAAGAAGTACCTCGTCCTCGCGGATATGTTCTTCAAATATTTGCACTGAAGTGAATTATCATTTTTAACATTTTTAACATTATTATTGATATCCATGGCAATAAAACGCAATATAAAGTAGAAGGTAAATATATATATAGCAGCTCGAACTGTCTGTGCCATGCAGTGTAGACCGTTTCAGCGTTGCTGTGGGCAACACAACAACACAACAACAAAGCAATACCATTCACCGGGAGTTATTAGGGACATCATGGATAAATTGAGTACTCCGACTAGTGTACTGTACCTGTGGTAGCGATTTGCATTTCGAACTTGGCTCATTTCTAAGCCCCGTGCATGCAGTTTTCTTCAGCCAAACTTGTGTATTTTTAATCTGTTCATGGCTTCAAGCGGATCCCGGCATATGTGCAAGCAGTGGTGTAGAAGGGGGAGGGGGATCAGCCCCTTTGTTAAAAATTTCATATTCCGGCTTGGGAGGAATAGCTTCATTAATAATTTCATATTCCGGCTTGGCGAGCGGGAGAAGGCGGAGGGAAGGGTTGTCGTAAGAAAGTTTTCCAGACATTAGGGGGAGGTCGCATATCGTTGTTCCTTTAATATTTCATTGTTTCATATATATTTTTTGGTAAATTTCTCAAAATTTTAGCTATAATTATTAATTTTTAATCTGTTTCACTCAATGTTTTATCAAATTGATGTTTTGCCAACTACGAATACAGTTTGCCGACTAGATTCACTATTTTGCCGACTACCACACGACTGGGGAGGGGGGTTACCAATTACTCCCCACCCCCTTTAGCGCCGCCCCTGCGGCCTCTCGTCTTGTCCCGTCCCCCTTTAGGAGCCTCCTTCTTATCATTTCAGTTCTACACCACTGGTGCAAAGTATTGAGCCAAATCCCGAATTTGAACATCCAAGATTCCAGAGCATGCCTTTATGACAATGACACTTCTCTTTAGTATATCAGTATTTAGTATGCACAATAGCAGACGGACTTTTATTAAACAGATGTTAGATTATTGATTGTATAAGTTAAAAACATTAACGTGGCAAACCATGACAAGTACCGAATTAGTTTTTAGTGCAATGCAGTTTTATTACGCTCTGGCCTTTAATTGTTTCATCTTGTATGCAGGATTTCGTTTCTTCATTTCTTTCTTGTGTAATTTGTCCTGAAATGGGGAAAATGGTTTATTATTATAAATTGTTATTGTGTACTACAAACTATCACGCAACCAGAAGACTACTACGCGAAATGCCAGTGCACAACATGGCGAAACGATTCGCTCTTGAACGTTTAAAAAAACTGAATTCTAAATTACCGTCTTTTGCTTTCAAGGATAAACGGTCACAAACAAAAAATAAAAAATGTCTTAGTAGGCCTATGCCCACTAGACTTTCCCAAAGTCCGTTCCAATTTTTTTTCGTGGCTCGCGGCTTCGCCGCTCGCTATTCGAAATTGACTTGTGGGCAAGTCTATATATGCCCACATGAAACTTTCATGTTTATTAAAAACATAGGCCATACTTTGATCAGCCATTATAAAATAACATGTATATAACGCGTGTTCTGATTGGTCGAAACCTGTGTTTGGATCAGGCCATCCAAACACGGAAGATTATCGTGTGTTGTTGTTATTTTATAAAACAATTACTTTATGGTTTCCGTGTTTGGATGGCCTGATCCAAACACTTGGGAATGTTGCTCGAGTTAAGAAAAGCGGGCAAAATCACTCGCCTTCGGCTCGTGCTTTCGCTCGCTTTTCTTAACTCTCGCAACATTCCCGCGTGTTTGGATCAGGCCATCCAAACACGGAAACCATAAAGTAATTGTATAATCACATTTAATTAACCTCACGCTAATTGGCTGAGTTGATTGAAACCTTCATTACAAACATTATTGAGTGTTTCTAGTGAGAATACTGCAGAGAATTTCTGTATATCTGTGACATTTCATCCTAAGATGCAAATTTGGTGTTGTATATTTTTTTACAGCACAGACTCAATCTCGTACCCAGGGTCGATTATTCTTTGGCTCTGGGTACGAGATTGACACAGACCAGGAAAAAAGTGGGATCTCGGGATCCTGAGAAAAAATTTGCCTTTACTTTAATAAGAATAAGAATAAGGAACATTTTCACATTTTCATACACACGTTGAGGAATCATTATATCATTCAAGTGTGCAGTCAAATCTCTATTAAACGGCCACCCTTTGCATGGGGCTCGGCGCTCATGTGGCCGCTTAATAGAAGAACGTACGCAAAAATTCGTTATCAAATTTCAATTTATTCAAATAAAAAACAATACTAAGCTACGACAAGAATATCAAATTAACAATAACAGCTCGTAATAGTGTTTTAAGGAAGGCGAGGATGAAAGGCCGCAAGTTTTTATTTAAAAAGGCCGCAATGATGGTTTGGAAATTCCTTGCGAATGTCGGGAAACGAGAGACACGCGAATACAAGGCAGTGTTCTCAATATATATATTTTGGTAATGGCAACACGCAATAAAGAAATGTCATATAGGTAAATGAAACAATCTAATCTCAATATTCGTTAAAGTGAGTGTACTGTACGTGCCGTTTAATAGAGATAAAATGCAACAGAAAAAAACAATCGGGACTATTTAAAGGTGCATGGCCGCGGCCGCTTTTGTAGATGGAATTTTCGATGTGAATTTTTAAGGTTTTAAGAAACCTGGCCGCTGAATCTCTATAGTGGGCTGCTCAATAGAGGCTCGACTATATACTTTCTTCTTGCATACATAATGTACGGTCAAATTTTCCATTGTTTTCACGCACTTTTGAGGAAAATTCTAAAAAGGCAAACCCAGAATCCGACTTTTTCCAGGTCTGTTACAGAATATAAACTGTACCTCCCATCGCCTTTGTTTCTCAGTATCATCTTCATTCATCATTCGTTCTTTTTCTGCGCGTTGTTTATCCTCACGACGTTGTTGAGCCGCCTTAACATAAAAACGAACATTTGTATTTTAAATATTCTTAATCTCTTGCCAACTCTCATCAGCTCTCGTCCTGGTTGGTCCAGGTCAGGGTTTTACTCAACAATTTTTACCTGGCTGAAATTTTTATCACAACACACGAGTTGCATGCACGTCAAATTACACTGATTTGGCTTATACTGTACTGCATGCATACTGTATACCTCTTGACGAGAAGCATGAGCTTGTTTCCAAAACGATTCCTCCATTTCCCGTCTTTTCTTATCTGATTTTGTCTTAGCCTAATTCAAGGAAAACAAAGCACGTTGTCCAGACTGTACGCCGTAACGTATATGTATGTTACTTTACCAATATAATAGCATACCACCCACAATATGCTAATTGTACTATCTATTTTATAAAATCTGCTGTGTTGGTGTAATGTACTCAGGTGAATAAGATGTTTGTGCGATGTTACTCTGAGTGTATATCCACACCGGGCAGGTTTGAAAAATATGCCTGGCCACGGCGGGATTCGAACCTACGACCTTTGGAATACTAGCCCAGAGTAACATCGCACAAACATCTTATTCACCTGAGTACATTACACCAACACAGCAGATTTCATAAATATTAGATTACACTGATATCGAAGGAACTAGACTCAGTTCCGAAATATCGCTTACTCGAACCGTCCTGACCGCGTAGCTCAGTTGGAAGAGCATTGGGCTAGTATTCCAAAGGTCGTAGGTTCGAATCCCGCCGTGGCCAGGCATATTTTTCAAGCCTGCCCGGTGTGGATATACACTCAGAGTAACATCGCACAAACATCTATTTTATAGTTGATACATCATTGTACGTTATTGTGGATATCACTTTTTATTTGACAACGTTTCTAAGTGGAAACTCATATGAAATCTTGACAATTGGAGACAATTCCCAATTTATATGACGATATAATCGAAAGCCAGGTTTCAGTAAGAGCTTATACACAATGAAAAACATAATTTCATGGATGCTGGGTGCAAAGTGCAGGTGTTGCAGAATACATTATGCGGGCTTGTTTGTATGATACAACTACCTGGGGGCGGTTGTATAAAACTCTTAACTACTTTTTATTGTTTTTAACCACTGTTGAAGTTAAATAGTAGTTAACTCTGAGCTACGTGTTTTAATTGGTTAAGTTAAAGGGGCAGTATGATCAAAATTTTTATTTTCTTAAACGAAAGTGCCCGTAAAACTGTATAATAAC
>CACRXK020005557.1:0-27684 GCA_902702795.2 Paramuricea clavata
TCCACAGGGTGTATCAAAAAAAGCGCAATCCTCGACTGAAATGTAAATTGCTAAACAAATAATAGACGAAAACGTTAAAGTTTACATTCATTTTAAAGCGTAACCATTCAGCTTTCTAACAGTGGGTTGTTTCTTAAATTTGACTCATTGGTTCGCGGGTAATAATACTTTACGTTATTGCGATTGGAGATTAAAAAAATTGAGATGGAATAACTAAACGTTCTCATGAAAATAACTGATTTTTTCATTAAAACAAAAAAATGTTGCATTTATTAAATGGATTGTAACAATAAGTATAATTACGGCTTTTCTTCCACTATTTTTAACTCAGTTTGAAACTTCAAATGCGATATAATTTTGGCTTGGACCATCTAAGCTTACTGACATCAACTTGCTATAATTTCTGTTTACATTACATCGCAATTCGATGACACTCTGGCTCAGACACCAGAATGTTTTGACGATTTTTAGCATTCGTTTAGGATTTTCAAACAACCTGGTCTCTTTTAATATACTTTTAATTTGTTCTTACGTGGTTTTCCAGATGTAGTGACGACAACATTAAAGTTTAAAGAAGAAAATTCTAACATTTAAACCGACTAAACAATAACATAGTAAACTTGCATAATTAAACAGCAACTAAAAATGATAGGTTTACTAAATCTTTTCCTGTGCAATTATTACTAGCATTGGAGACAAGGATAATAGTTTGTTTGAAAGAGAAAAGAACAGGCTTTGAAGTAAGCCTAAAAACGTTTAACTAGAAATAGTATTTCGAAAGTTATTAAGCACAAAAGATGAATTGCGTTTATTTTGATACACCCTGTATTTCTACTGAGTTTAAGAACTTGTTTCCAATACCGCGAACCTGTTGCTTTATACTGGAATTTCCCTGTTTAGCTTCAGCACAAACTTTGCGTAACAATTCACTCGTGCCTTTTTGTGCCTTTGAAATGTAGGAGACAATATATACATTGCACAGGCATAAACATCAAGCACAAACTGAATGTCCATGTTAGCTCGCCATGCTTGGAGACATGCAGGATTGTAATTATTAATTCTTAATTCATTCGGACTTCGTTTTAGAAATATTGTTGGACAATTAAGCGATGATCTATAAATTGCAAGAATATAATCGTGTTCTGAAACATCTAAGTCTTTTAGAAGTTGGTCAAATGTCACGTCTTCACCCTCTTTCAGATCATTCAGTTTATTCTTAATGTCTTTCCATACGTCTTTTCTGCTTCTTATTACAGTCCGAGAAGTACCATCATCCAGTGGATAAAGTATTTGTGTAGATCTCATTGGTGGTTGGAGATAATTGAATCTACAAATTTTTTGGGCGTTTTTTCGGCACGTGTGAGAATGCTTATGAGTTTGTCTGTTTACAAATTCAAGTAATTTTGAGTCATTTTCTGGCTTACCACATGTTATTATTTTGTCAATGAATGCAGTGACATCTTCATCTTTATCAACACCAAACACAGGCGCGTTTTCAAGCCATATTAACATGTGAATATGAGGTGACCCTCGCTGTTGGTACTCAACCCTGTAAAACCAATCTTTTATTTTTCCAACAGGAGCAATATCACTCACAAACTTTAAAAAAGTATTGAATTGGTAATCAAAATGCCTTGCACATGTTACTGGATCACTTTGGATAAGTCTACACTTTTCATCCCATGTAAGATTGTCTAATTCTTTATCACTATAATCTTTGTGGTAAATAAGTTTACCAAGGATCCTTAATGAATCGTTCCATTTTGTTTCAGCAGACGAAAAACTGCAAAATAGCGATGCTGGTTCTAATTGGCGAATCATGGCAAACAGGTCTTTTTTAGCTTTTTCAAAGTAAGGTGGTGAACCTCTTAAAGCTCTTAAGAATTTATACCCCTCATCATGGCGAATTAAACTTTCTAAACCTTCAGGTGTTTTCAACTGTCCTGCATTGAGTGTTCTATTTCCCAATTTGCACTTTCGTAGGGCTACCTGCGATTGTCCAAGCAATAATTTCATCTGTAATTTTTTGGCTTTAAAGAATATATTCTCAATGCACATCGCAGCTCGTCGATCAGATCGTCTTAATTCTGATTTGCATATTTCGCTATAGTAAACAGTTTTTAATCTTTGATTAGGGACCGCTCATTATTTATTGTACAGGGGGGGACTGAGGAGAAACTCTACAGTTATAATATTTTTTCATTGCCCCCCTCTTAAGACAAGTGAAATTTTCAAAGCCCCCCTCAGCAGGCAAAACAAGAACATAAATTTTGCCCCCCCCCCTAGCTCTTTATCTTTATTTAGAGAAACGAAAACTCCAGCTGTTTATTTTAGAGAAAGAAAAATAGGTAATGGGGACCAATAGACATTCCCATTATAGACTAATTTTTTATCTTAGCAAAAAAAGTATATTCCCGGGAAGGGCATACTAAAATGAGTAAAATTCCAAAGTTTGGTTGCAAAATGTTGTAAAATATGTAGAAAATATAGCCTTCCAAAGTTTGCAAATTTTGTATTCTTTTGTATAATTGCAATTTTCGCATGCAATACAAAAGTGTACAAAATTTGCAAACTTTGCAAGGCTATATTTTCCGTATTTTGCAACAATTCGCAACCAAACTTTGCAATAATTTACTTATTTTAATATGCTCTTTCTAGCTGTGGTGATTTATTTGCATCAAGGCCGGATTTTGAGGGAAGTGTGGAGAGGTGCGCACCTCCCCAGAGATCGTTTTGCACCTCCCCTGAGAATTTTTCCACCTCTCTTGAAAGGTCATGCACTTTCCCTTGGAAAGTTTCAATGATGGAACAAAGTGAAAATGTGATGGTTGCTTAGGATCTACACTTTGTGACGTAAGAAAGTTTTCTCTGTAAAATTGAAACAGTGATAGCCATGTCAAGCACCCTTTTAATGCAATGTTTTGAAAGAAACAGTGTAGCAATTGTAATGAAGGGCAAAATTGGAGTCATACATTCATAATTCATTAATACACTGGTACATATTATGTACACTACATGCATACCTCACCTCGTTGATATAGGCCTGTTCTACAATAAGCCCTAACTTTCCATGGGAGTTGTGAGCTAGACCGCTGCACCTCTCCTAAATTTTTTGTCCACCTCCCCCACTATTTTCACCAAAATCCGGCCTTGATTTGCATCTCTTTGCCTAGTTCTAAAATTAGTCTATAATGGGAATTGTCTATTTACATGAACACGAGACTTTTTATTTGACTTCCATTTATGAATATTAAAGTCTATAAATATTGTTATTTGTTGTTAAGTTGTTTTGTGATACATTTTTAAAACTACTGTTTTTTCAAACTGGTAAATATTTTCAAAGCCCCCCTTTTTTCTCAAAGCCCCCCCTTTCAGGTTTTGAAAAATTTAAAGGCCCCCCCAGTTTCTCCTCAATCCCCCCCTGTACAATAAATAATGAGCGGTCCCTTATTATCAGGTCTTTTTTGACCCAAAAATATTCCTAAGCCATTTCCTCTGAGAACTGATCTCTAAATAGACTGATGGGTCTACCATCCTCAGCAGGGGCAACATTGTATATGTGCTGCCTTTCATCATCATCTACAAAATCTGGAGACGTTAACATACTGTCAGTCACACCAGCAGGTATCTCTGCTTCTTCTTCACTCCACTCTTCGTCTGAAGAAACTGAATTAGTTTGATCAACCGATGTTTTATTTTCATTCTCGTTATCTTCATTTGATATTACAGGATTAAAGTTAGCTATCCAATCCGCATCAAATGTTATTCCTTGCTCCCTATATAAATCACTAGTATTTACCAACCAAGCAGCAGCTTGCATAACTTTACTGGGTCTTACGTTTAAAGAAAGTGCAGAACTTTTATATTGTAGTCAGTGTTGAGCCCTCTTGTATTCTCTTTGTTTTAAAATCCTTTCTGCTTTATTTTCAACCGACTCATTTTGTTTTGTTTCAGTCAATTTTTTCCGTTGAGCTCTCTTGTCTTCTCTTTGTTTTAAAAGCCGTTCTGCTTTATTTTCAACCGACTCGTTTTGTTTCAGTCAATTTTTTCCGTTGAGCTTTCTTGTATTCTCTTTGTTTTAAAAGCCGTTCTGCTTTATTTTCAACCGACTCGTTTTGTTTCAGTCAATTTTTTCCGTTTAGCTTTCTTGTATTCTCTTTGTTTTAAAAGCCTTTTAGGCCGTGTTTCTTTACCCTCAAGCGACTCATTTTGTATATTTTTAAACATTTTCGGTTGAGCTCTAGTGTCGCACTCGTTTTTTGTTGAAGACCATTTTTCCTTGTGGTCAACTGACTGATTTGGTCTATGTGGTTCAATACTTAACAAATCATTGTTTCTATGACATTTAACACCTTTCAATTCAAACAGACTACCAAAATTCTGGGTGTGATGGTTTCGGAACAGTCTGAAATAGCTGACAAGATTTTGTACACCTTCAACAGAAATCAAAGCGCTATAACCTAGTTCACATGGTATGCCATGCATATTCAGTGAATGAGAATCAAAAATTTTAAATACATCTGGAAACGGCATAAAAACCGCAACAGTAGTGGCGTCAATAGTTAGTAAACAAGCTCTGTAATTACCAATATCAAATACTTGGTTGAACGAATGTTCAAGTGTAACATGTGGATAAATGTTTTCATCCAACAATAAAGCCCCAGAAAAGGACTCACTATATTCCAATTTGAAAGTATTGTTATTAATTGATGCCATCTCTGGTACCTCACTGAGCAACAAGAAATCCTTTTTAATGTGTTGACTAATGATACTATATAGATTATTTCCATTTTCTAGAATGGTGTTCAGAATTGATGTATTCCAAATATTAACAGATTTTATTTCACTGTATAAAATTGCATAGACTGACATTGCACCACACTGTTTACCTGCATTGAATCCAAATAAGGATTGATTACCTTGATTATAGTTGGCACAAACTGTGTAAGCAGGATCAACTATTTCATTAATATTGACAGGGCCAGGATTGACCTCGACATCATTTGAAAGTCTCAACAATAAAGGTACAAAAACATGATAATACACCATCTGTGCATACAGACAATTATGAATTGGTTTAGTTTCCTTGTTAACTAAGTGTTCTAAAAATCTCAAACATGGACATTGAATAAATTTTAGAAAAAAATAATCACTGGTACAAGGCCCTGTATTGGGACGAGGCCCAGTATTGCAATAATGATGTTCAGGTATTACATTGGCACAAGGGTCTGCATTGGAATGAGGCCAGGTATTGGGACAAGGCTCTGTAATGGGATAAGACCCAGTGTTGGGATGAGACACAATATTGGGACAAGGCCCTGTATATTTGGGATGAGGCCCGGTATTGCAATGATGTACATTGGCACAAGGGCCGGCATTGGAATGAGGCCAGGTATTGGGACAAGGCCCTGTAATGGGACAAGGCCCAGTGTTGGAATCATACACAGCATTGGGACAAGGCCCTGTTTTGGGACGAGGCCCTATACATGTGGGACAAGGTCCTGTATACTTGGGACAAGGCCCGGTATTGGGACAAAGCCCAGAATTGGTATGAAATTTGGTGTTGGGACAAGGCCCAAAATTGAGTGGCTTGGTACTGGTGCCAGGCCTGGTACTAGTGCCAGGGCTGGTACTCGGAGGTCTGGTACTGGGATGGCATCCAGTTTCATTGCACAACTGAAGCAGTAATTCATGTTTTGGACACTGTAAAAGGGCATGACATCTAAAAGAGAAATATTTACTTTGATCATGATCAGTTGTCTGTTAAAATATAGTCTTAAATGCACTATATTAAATTTGTGGAGAACCACAATGCATCAAAAGTCTCACGGCTGAGATGGGAGCCAACTGAACGCTGAACTCAAGAGCCAGGGAAAAACAACATTTAATTTTGTTAGTTTTACAAGCAAAATCAAATAAATGGAACAAAGCTACAGCTATTTACAAGTAACTGTTTCCATTGCAAACACTGGTGCTGCAAATTGGCTGGACCTTAACCTTAGCAAGATCATTTTGGATATTATAACAAGGGAAAGGTTAGTCTGGATTTCAAATTGACAAATAAAACACAGGTTTGAAATGTAAACATTCCTAGCTAGGGGTGAAATGTAGTCAAAAACTCAAAATACTGGCGCCAAGCACGCTTGCAAAAGAACACAACCTATTATAATAACTTTACATCTACTAACATATTAATACCATGAATACTGTTTATACATGCATTCACATGCACGGAATAGTTCCAACTTTTCTGCTCATTCACAGGTAAGACAATATTAAATTAAATTATCATATATAGTAGTGTCAACAAAATATAAATAGTGCGCAGCTAAAACATCAAAGACAAAGTCTTGAAAAAACTGCCATGTCTCAGTCACATGTCTCAGTTACAAGTTCATTAGATTGCATTGCAAGAAGTTACAATGTTATCATCCTTAAACATAATTTCGAGGTCTGTCAACTACTCCAATAACTTCTCACTTATATCTTCTTCTGTCAACTCATTCACATTCGGCTTATCAACTAACTTTCCCAGGACATCGCTAAAAATTGTGAGTTGAATTTCACTGTCATCTTCTTGAACAGTGAGCTGACAAGAAACATCGATGTTATACAATCTGCCAACCGCATTCTATGCGAACATCGCATGCATTTCACAATTTTAGTGCGCAAGCCTTGGGAAAGCTTTTTGTTACAATGATTACAAGTATGATACTTATTGACTTCTACCGACCTGATAGATGCACAAATAATGTGGTTTCGCTTGGCTCTTCTAACATCTGCAGCGCTACAGATTCTTCTACCTCTTCCATGTCATCATCATCATCAACAAGAGTAAACACTGAATTTTTAGTTGTGGTGAGTGTCTTGGTCACGTAGCTGAAGTTGACTTTAACATCATCAATAATGTACACTTTGCTATCTTGTATGGCATCAATCTCGCTCTCCCAAATAGTCAGAAATATAGTGCTTGTGCCATCAGTAATCGTGCTTTTGAGCATTCGAAGACCTCTGTTTCCAACGGACTCCACTTTGCTTCCTTTCTTTATCTTCACCTTTACGCGAATCTTCTCGCCAGCTTCGATCTTTTCTTTTACTTCTTTCAGTGGTACGAGTCTGGATTCCTCATCAGTAATATACTGGAAATTGTACTGCGAGGTGGTAGGTGCGCTAACAACAGCCATGTCATTAACTTTAATTTCTTGTTCGTCACCTTGCCAGGTTGGTCCGATGAGATAGTTACTGATCTGAACAGGACTAAGGCCCGTTTCATACGTCGCACTATCGTCGAATTTAATTCAGACGAATTTAATTGAACCAATTAAATGCGACGTTAGTGCGTCGTATGAAACGAATTAAATCCGTCTGATGAATTAAATTCGTCCAAGACGTTGTATCCGTCATGATCAGACGGATACAACGTCTGTAGCGCGTCTTCGTTTCATACGACGTGTTATCGTCGTGTCGAATTAAATGCATAAATTATGTTAAAGTCTGTTTCTCTCTTTCTGGTCTCGTGGTTTTTTACTTCTGGGTAATCCATGATCGCTAGACATGAAATGAATTCGTCTGAATTAAATTCGTCGTTTGAAACGAAACCATTTTAGTGTCGACCAATTGACAAATTTAATTACGAATTAAATTCGTCTGAATTAAATTGGACGTATGAAACAGGCCTAAGCGTCTCTTGCTTTTCCTGGAAGATGTCTCGTTTTGCCTTTGAAAAGCAAACAACCCTCATACGTTTATCTTTCATTTGCAATTCCAAGTCACACCATTTCTTCTTTTTTCCTTGCTTTAGGGGAGAAAGTTTATGCACGTATCCGATTACAGGACTTGTCACTAATTTGGAACTCATTTTGCTATTTATATGTGTACAAACACTCGTATTTACTGCGTATTGTGCGATGTTTGCGAAAACCGAGAATATTTATTGGCTAAACACATCACCTGACCAACGCGTCACAAGCGCTATCTGCTTGTCTATTGGCCTTTTGATATTGTGATTGACAGCTAATTTGTCGAGTGAGAAAAATTCGTATCACAACACGCGACAAAACGTCTGATTCAGTGTTGCCTGATAAAAAAAACAAGGATGTCAAAAATAGCCATGACCAGGAATTAAAATATTTGTGAGAATTGGAAATAAAATTCACCACAAATTTGTCACAGGGTCAGGAATATTATTAGTGTAATTCGTCACTTTGTCACATAAAATTGACTATGCGAGTTGTTTTGCCTGAGTTTTACAGTATAATACCGACACCGCCCCGTCTCGGGCCCTGATTTAATAGTTCATGAGAATTTATACAGTATTTACGGAACGCAATACGGCTATGGCTATGTGCACGGCTTTTACATTGTTCTATATAACTAGCCAGTATTACTTTAAGTGATCGTGAACTGTATGTATAAAGCCGAAAATAACAAACCAGAAACTTAACTATAAACTGCCAATAATACTGCTAATTATGCAGTACAGTAGTAATACATCCATTTAAAAGAATTATAATTGAACTTACGGAACGCGAAAGCTTTTATACTAGTACTGTAGTAGTGCACATAGTAAATTGTGTTACACTGTACAATGCCATAAAATTAAAAAATTAAACGAGGCTTACCTGTAAGGTGAAGTTTGATTTGAATTCTACGAGTCATTGGTCAGGAACAAAGAAGTCACATTCCCACCCTTAAGTGAATGTGGAGGCTATACATGCATATCCCACCCTAAAAATTATGATTATGTGTTCATTCACAGCTGGTTTTAAAAACTGAATGCTCCGATCTCCCGCGCTCTATCTCTCTCTAGACTTCTTTGTTCCTGACCAATGACTCGTAGAATTCAAATCAAACTTCACCTTACAGGTAAGCCTCGTTTAATTTTTTAATTCTACTTCATCATTGGTCAGTTCACAAAGAAGTCACGTGAGACTTTAAAGCAATGTGTCCATGAACAGCTTGACAATGTGTCAAAACACAACACAATTTATTTGTTTACATCTTGATAAGATAACAACAAATGTTCCCCAAAATTAGCGGAATGTTCTATTGGTTTATTATAAAACCTTTGGAATGTGGTTTCACTGGACCATCCAGCTGCTTTCATAATAATATTAATTGGCAGTTTTGTAGAGGATGCTGCAGATATGGATGCAGAACGAGTGCTGTGTGCACCATAACAACTTGTATCAATACCAGCTTTTCCCATTACAGTTTTGATCCACCTTGCAATAGTATCTTTGCTTACTGGCTTATGTGGTTTGTTAAAACTAAGCCATAACTCATTATTTCCATCTCTCACCACACTTGTTTTAAGCAAATATTGCTTGAGGCATGTCACCACGCACAGAAGCTTGTCAACTGGGTATGCTTTAAATACTAGTGGTTTAAGATGCTTTCCAGGCTTGGAAGTCTTTAGCAGAGTATTAATTTCAAATGTAATTTGGTTATCCAATTGTTTCATACCACTCAATGTGAATGCATGTACTGTTTGACATCACTGACCGGATAACAAAACTACCAACATAACAGTTTTAAATGTTAAGTCTTTTAGCTTTAACTCCTCAACAGGTCCCATTGTTCTTAAGTAGTTCAATACGTCAGAAACGTTCCATGTAGCTTGATATGGAGGAAGAGAGGGCCGAGATTCGAAAAACACCTTTCAAAAATCGGGTTACTAAGGGATGACTGCCAAATGATTGGTCTGTGGGAAATATAACTGTAGAAAGTGCACTCCGAATAGTGTTTAAAACACTGTACGATAACCCCCTCTGGTATTCAGTGAAGAGGAATTCGATTCCATTTCCTACAGTTGCACAAACTGGATTAATCCCCCTCGTGGGTGTATCGCCTGTGGATCTGCTTGTAGGATCAGTGTGTTCTGTCTCCTAGGTAAAATCACAGGGTATTGTATAAGCATATTCATTAGGTAAGGCCACCAAGCTTGTGTGGGCCAATATGGAACAATAATCAAGCCTGTGGCTTGGTCCTTCTTTACTTTTTGAAGAACTTGGTGAATAATGCAGAAAGGAGGAAAGCATAAATTTTATACATTCTCCATGACAAATGAAAAGCATCAATTGCATATGCTTCTGGGTCTGGTGTGTAAGCAACATAGGGCTTAACCTGGTAATTAAGCCTAGAGGCAAACAAATCAATATTAGGAGAAAACCCCAATTTTGAAACTACGGCATTAAAAATGTCCTTGTTAAGAGACCATTCAGTTTCTCGTCGAGATGCACGAGATTCTCTATCAGCCGCAGTGTTTTGTTTCCCTGGAATATGTGCCACAGTGAGCCATGTATTGTTAATTATATACCATTCCCAGATTTTTGCCACTAATGTATTATTTGCTTTAGAGTGACAAGTGCCCATGTTGTTGATAGAAAACACAGCCGTAGTGTTATCAACTAGCAGTTTTACATGTTTTCCGGCAACTGCAGAGGAAAAAGATTGCAATGCCAAGAAAACTGCTAGGATTTCTAAGTAATTTATGTCCTTTGCCCTTTCATCAGGTGTCCAGTTCCCACCTGTTGTTGTGGTGTCTATACAGGCCCCCCATCCAGTCAAAGATGCATCGGTAGATATAGTGACTTCAACCTCCCCATGGTTTATTGGGTTATAGGCCTCTGGTAGGGATGTTATCCACCATTTTACATCTGTTATAGATTCCTGTGATATAGACATTTTCCCCTCAAAATTCCCTTTACTTTGTTTAAGGGCATTTGTTTTGTCCATGTCCAGAGATCTATAGTGGAGTGGGCCAAACATTACCCCTGGGAAGCTAGAAGTCATAATTCCAAGCACCTGGGCTACCTCTCGGATGGTGGGACAAGCATTTTGAAGCAATTTTTGGCAAGCCTCAATTAATTTTTTGAGCCCTTTCAGGTGTCAATGACACACACATCTTTAAGGAGTCCAGGACAAAGCCTAAAAACACAATTCGGTGTGTAGGAATAAGTAGACTTCTCTGGGTGCATGGATTGGCATCTTTTAAATCTATGAAAGCCATATAGCATCCAGGGGTCATTGACCTTATTGCAGACCAGACAGTCTCCATTTTAAAATGGTAATAGGTAATAAACGTGTTAAGTGATTTTAAATTCAAGATCATTCGAAGAGTGCCATCCTTTTTTGGACGGGTAAAAATTGGAGAGACAAAATCTCCCTCTTCGCGTGTGCATGACACAATAACACCCTTGTTAAGGAGTTTTCCAATTTCATGATCTACCAGTTTGGTTTGTGCCTCTGTGAATTTTACATTCATCAAAGTTTTCGACTGTACAGGAATTTCAGAGAATTCAATTCTCTGACCAGTCAGTATCTCCATTATTTCTGGATCCGACGTTAAAGCTTGCCATTCTTTAACATAGGCAGCTAAGTTTCCCGCTTTAAACATTTTTACTTTATTTTCAAGATAAACTAGCAAGGAAGGTAGGAGTGTATTGTATGTGCTTACCTGCAATTCGGTCAAAATGTTGCTCATTGATTTTCCTGATTCCCCGATTGATTGGACCGATATTGTTTGTACTTTCTCCTGTATTGGGGTTTGCCGCCCTGAGGCGGCTGTTTCCATAAAAAAAGGCTTTTGTTGACCAGATCTGGCTGGTGCCTGTTAAGGCGAGAAATGGCGCCTTGGTGGATAATATTCGGAACCACTTGCCGTATTTTTTATTTTATTCGATGCCCGTATGTGGTTCAGTTGTGTTTGCAATTCGTCCCCGAAAAGCAAAGTGGTAACAGGCCCATGGGAAGCACACAGTGTAGCATACTCCTTATTGAGTGTTGGACGAATAACATCACGTCTTCGTTGAGCCAAATCATAACTAATGTGGGCCATAATAGCAATGGCGTCCATATTCTTGCGAATAAGGTTTTCGATGTGGACTTCGCTGTTTTCCGCACGAGCTGTCAACAACATATCTGTTGCTTGCGAGACAATATTACCAACCGCTGCTAGGTTAGTTTGCAAGTATGACAGCTTTAGATCTTTGCTTCTTGTTTCTTTGTCGAGACGCCCCCAGATTTCTGGGTTGACCTCCGGAGTAATGAGTCGGTCACAGTTAACCGGACGCAAATGGGTATCAAGTTTCTCACGAAGGCTTTCATCACTCAGCTTGTTTAGCCAGCGAGAGTTGATGATTTTTGCTAATTGTTCAGCAATTTTGGGGGCGGATTTTTCCGCGTCATTCATAGCTTGTGCGATTTCTTGTACGAAAATCATGTATGTACAGTAATTAGGTTCGGCCTATTTCCGTGATCTGTCGGCCATCTCCCTATTGCTCGACACGAAATCGTAACTGCACGTAAAAGTGGACAGGACAGGACAATTGGACAGGACAGATTTTAAGTATATGATAGTTGTTATTAAAAATTAATAATATTCTAGAAATTAAAATAATGAGATTAAATATAGTCTTCGCTTCATGTCACCAAATCATTGCTCTTTGAAGATGTCGGCCTTTCACTAAATTATTTATCGTCTCATTGTTAATCCACCGACATGTGTCAGCTACTTTTTACTACCTGGTAAAATCAACCGACAGTAAAGTCTATGAACATTTCCCAAACGAAAGTTCCTTAATGTAGCAAGGTACTTGGAAATGAGCACGTGCGTTTGTCTTTTTCCAAATGAACTCTACCCGCATTATTTTTGCCAAAGGTTATGTAGTCAACTGCAGTATCAAAACTAGACTCCGAAGTATAAAGTCTGTAATCAGATTCTTGGAGAAGAAAGTAATCGAGAAACATTGTAAACTGTCCAGCATCTTCTTTTCCTTTCGTTGAACGTCCAACATGCTCAATGGGACCGCTGATATGTCTCACTTTATTGCCATATTTTTTTTTGGCATAGGTCCTCATCCAATCGATATCAACGGCTAAAAACCAAATAATTTTCTTTGTGTGATATTTTTCCCCGATTTTCTTCTCGATTTGCTCTGCACATTCAAAACAAAGGTCATAATCCTTTGATCCATTTATTCTTACATCCCATTGGTTAAAATGACCAGAAAAAATCGCATCTCCATGACGAATATGTATAGCTAGAACTATATTATCGTTGAAACCTAACTCTCCTTTCCATTCATCCAGGCGTTTCTGCAACGGATCAGATTTCTTGAACAAGTAGTAAAAGTTACATCCATTCATAACGAATGGAAACACCGAGGATTTTGCATGATTATACCTTATAAGGTTCGGAAGAACCAAGTGACTAATGCTCATGAAACGTGGTGTGTATTCTATATCATAGGTTAACATTTCTTCGTAAGGTTTTGCATCAGAAAAATTTTTGATGTCTTCTCTTTTAAAACTGAATGATCTTCTAACAGTTAGTCCTGTTTGATTCACTTTGTGATTCCATTTAATGTGTCGTGGTTTTAAATATGTATCGAAGTCTATAGGTTTGTTGCATTCATTAATGAATGCTCGCTTGCTAATCACTGCAAATTGAAAGGAACCAAGCAGGTTTCTGATTTGACTCCCCCATCCACCCCTGCCAGGACAGTCATACAAAATGAATTTATTCCGGTTTGTTTCTAGTAGATGTTGATGAAATTTGGTGTAATCTTTCTCCCACGAATTCTTGCAAATCTCTTCGTAAGCTTTTTCATAATTAATTGCTGGCTTTGGTCTGTCCCCCATTATTTGTGGATTGCCAACACTTTTCCTTTTGAGAGATTCTTTTTCTTCATTGTTTTGTTCAGTTTCGTGGACTGTTTTTGACATCTTTATGGTATCGAGATCAACCGGTATGCTGTAATTATTTGCAATTTTATCTAAATCAAGAAAACATTAGGCTGAGTGTTATACCAGTGTATAGATTAACTATTTGGTATAGTATTATATATTTTATAAAGTCTGCAAATAAATAAGCGGTGTTAACTTTAACCTTAGGGACTTCACAGCACACCATATAGCGAACAACATAGCTGCGAACTACTATTCAGGGCTTTACGCAATAATCTATTGGGAACAAAATAATGTTTCTGAATTGGTTGGATAAGATTTTTGATTTGTTTTTCCGAAATCAGTTTTGATATAACAAAGACTTTGCTGTCAGGGAGAATGAAGTATTTTAATAATGCGCGTGTGCTCATTCTCTACCGGATGGAGATTAAAATTCAAATGAGAATATTTTTGTCAATTTTCTGTCACCACCTACGAACTCAGAGATGTAGAAGCTTCTTATGTCTTGCTATATCTTAAAAGATTCGTTAAAGGTGATAGGAAGCAGATATAATGGCCAATGCCCATTTTGAGGACGTTTAACCATGCATGCAGTAAATATTTTGATGAAAAATATGTTATAAGTATAACAGTCTGTGATTCTTTTGCAACTTACTGTTGAAACAGGATTAATGTATTTTTAAATAAACCGATTCACTTTGCAACTCAAGTTAGCTAAAATCCAATTTTTGCAAATACGCAGGGCAGTTGATGTCTTTAAAACTGAACGAAAGGTTTAAATTTCATTGACATTGGATTATTATTGACGTTGCTCTCGTATACTAAAAATGTGCTTTAAATTTATACTCTCCTGTCACAATTTATTGTATACGTAGTGTTAGGTCCACACTTCACAGCAAACATTCTCTCATTCTCGAGGAGATTATATTTATCATGAATACAGACAGTATAAAAGGTCAAGTACGATGTATACAAACACTAACAGTACAAGTCGGAGGGCCTTCGCTCGAAACGTCAAAGTTCTCCTTGTATTTTTCAGGTAGTTGTATCCCTATCAACCCGAAGCTTTCGTACATATCTATTTATTTTAGTTGTTTTCAATTGGTTTCAGTCTAAAAAGTATCAAATTTTCGACGAGAAATTCTGAATACTTTGTTTATTTTTTGCAACAATTGCCGATCATGCGTACAACTCACGTTGGAATCCAACGGGAATCAATTCGATTTCTCCAGAGCTATGCCCACCCTTAACCTGCGAAGGGCATGCTCTGGGAACGAGATTGGGATTTTTCTTCCATACAATATTCGTGTGTTCCTTATGGTGACACACTTATTAAACAATTGATGAGAAGGAACAAACGCTTGTCGATGCCTTACAGTTGTTTCAATCTTCCCTGCCAGAATTTGCCTTTTATGGACCGTCTCCATCAATTGGAACAAAAGTCTTCATGACAGACAACTGTAGTGAACTACGAGAAGCTTTGGATATGGTTTGACCAAATGCAACGACAGTGTTGTGCATTTTCCATGGCTTCCAGCAGATATACAGTTTCAAATATTTTCTCACAATACAGTCACGTTCGCTACTTTATCGGTATGATAGCATACCATGTTTTGAATTATTGTCCGGGTATGTTCCTTGTATCTTAAAAAGGTGGTCTTACACAAAAATTTTATGGAAAAGTTTGAATTTTGTAAATTTTCAAAAAGGTGGTGTTCTAGTACTTAAAATATCCCAGAATCCGATTGTGTAAGTTATTTGGTCGAAATCGTAGTGCAAAAGCCTAAAATTTAACAAATTCCGTTGGTATTGGCTTTTTCCTTCATAGCAACGCCCTTAGCAACGACTTTGTTTTCTATTCTGCTTTCAAATAAAATCGGGCCGCCTTGATTTCTTTTTACATAAAGTATAGATGAACACCTTCTAAATAACCGCTGGATGTTCTGTTTGCTGTCTGCACTCTGCAATGTGTACACGTTTATTTCAAAACGTTTCGAAGGTATATTTTCAACAATATTTTGCTCTGTTGGTCAACATTTATTGTGATATTTTTACAAAATGACTAGAAGTCATCAAAGAAAACGCAAATATAAGTATCACGGAAACCAGTTTAATAAGAAAAAGAACACAGAACCATTGCAGTGTGATAATCCGGGCAGAAATGTTGAAATTTTAGAGGGACAGTCAGCTTCAGCAAAGAAGGTACGTTTGAAAAATATTAGAGAAGAAAACTGTAGAGAATCATCTATATCCGGCTATTGAGTGTTTAGTATGGTCGTATTGGCCAAAGCTTGTAATAGTTGTGGTGAACAACATATTTACATTACTGAGGATTTTTCCAAAGGAAAAGGTTGCACTTCACTAATACACATGCGTTGTGCTTCATGTGGTTGGCAACATTCGTTTTATACTTAATAATACATTAATTATACATTAAAAATCAAGAACTATTATGAAGTAAACAGGAGAATTGTATATGCAATGAGAGCTATTGGCAAAGGAGCAGAAGCAACCAAGAAGTTTTGTGGTCTCATGGACATGCCTGCACCTCCAAGGCCAAGTGCGTACCACCGCCATAACAAAGCTCTTCTCAAGGCAGCCAGGATGGTTGCTGAAGAGACTATGGCAGACGGTGCATCTGAAATCCGCGGTAATAATGAAGGCATTTCTTAGTGCAGTGTTTCCTGTGATGGTACATGGCAAAAAAGAGGATACTCATCTCTAAATGGCTGTGTCACTGTTCTTTCTATGCAAACAGGGAAATGTCTCGACATCGATATCCTGAGCAAAGTTTGTCATGGTTGTCGAAGAATAAATAAGACCATAGATCCTGAGGAGAAAAGAATTCTTGAGGCTGATCATATTGGAAAGTGTAAAGCTAACTTTAAAGGATCTGCATCGTTAATGGAGCCAACCGGAGTTAAAAATGTTTTTGCGAGAAGCGAAGATAAACATAAGCTGCAGTACACAGAATATTTTGGGGACGGAGATAGCAAAGCGTTTGGTGAAGTAGAGAATACGTATGAAGCTAAGGGTGTTACTGTAGTAAAGAAAGAGTGTGTTGGTCATGTTCAAAAAAGAGCGGGTACTGCTTTGAGGAAATTAAAGAAGGAAACAAAAGGTTTGGGTGGAAAAGGGAAGCTGACTAATGTAATGAATGATCGCCTACAAAACTATTGTGGTATTGCTGTTAGAAGCAATATTGTCAATAAAGAGAACATGAAGAAAGCAATTCGTGCGGCATTTTTCCATTGTGCTTCATCCAAGGAGAATAATTACCATGTCCCTTGCCCTGATGGTCCAGAAAGTTAGTGTAAGTTCAAGAAGGATAAAGCTAACAGCACAAATGAATACAAAGCAGGTCCCAGTCTCCAAAAAGATGTACTCAAAGCAGTTAAGCCTGTCTTTGAAAGGCTCAGTGAAGATAGCTTATTGGATAAGTGCCTTGATGGAAAGACTCAAAACCAAAATCAGTCCCTTAATGGGGTGATTTGGGATAATCTTCCAAAGACTGTGTTTGTCGGAAGTGATACACTGCATCTTGGTATTTATAATGCAGTAGCAACCTTCAGTATTGGCTGCCAAACATCATTGCATATTTTGAAGGAAGCAGGAATAGAGCTAGGGAAGTTCTGCACAAAGGAGATGAGATGCACAGATCTTGTAAGAGTACATAAGGCGAATTACAAAGCGAAGGAGGAGATAAAAGTACGTAAGAAGATAATTAGAACAGCACGAAAGCATCGTAGTGACAAAGCCGAGGAAAAAGAAGGTTACATATGCCCTAGGGCCATTTTAATGATTGAAACACTTTAATAGTTTATCAAAACAATGTTGATCACATATAGACAGCTGTTTTTAGTGGAATATTCCATCAAATTAGAGAAGAAACATGTTACGTAAACTTTACAAGGCTTTTTCTCAATACTGCATATTTCTGGTAGTCGCAAAATTTAAAACACAATATCTGAAGTTGCATTTAACACCTGCTAATGAAACTTCTCTAGTTTTTAGCTTTGTTACTGCTCCAGGGTCTAGACCTAAAATATTCTGGACTTTGTACATTTTGGCAACTTTGTAGCTGCTCGACCAAGAGTCCGAGGCAGCAGTTTTAAGTTTTTAGCCTCAAATTGTCCATCATATAATAAATGCAGGATTTTTTAGGTTTAGAATCTAAATATTGATAACCTTTATCCAAAAACACTGTTTTGAAGTATTTTTATTGGTTAGACTTTCTTTAAACATGTTTTAAAAATTGGACATTTTACCCCCTGCGGGGCCAATTATATCGTAACCATGGTAACAGACTTGTCCGGAAAGTATATTTTTGTGTAAGAGAAACTTTGTTTATTATTTCTGAATATTTCACATAACAAAGTAAGCATTTTAAAGAAAATATATAATTTTTGTGTAAGACCACCTTATTAACATAGATAACAGCCTGGCGGAAGACTTGTTAAAACGTGATTGTTATAACTTATTATATATTCAGTTCATATCTTACAGATAGGCAATTTAAAGTATCGGTGGACAATAACGTGTCTTCAAAAGCTAACGTAGTATCTGGTGTTCCACAAGGATCGATATTGGGACCTTCGTTGTTCATTCTCTACATGAATGACTTACCTCGATCTTCATTTGAACGACACCGAAATTGATCTGTATTCTGATAACACGACACAATATGTGGCTGGTTATGACGTACAGGATGTGGAACATAAACTTCTGAATAGTGATTTGCAACCAGAGGTGAAGTGGTCAGAAAACAACAGGATGGTAGTAAACACGGAGAAGACGAAAACCATGGTTATTGAAAGCAAGTTTAAAGTTCGAGGAAACCTTAACCTTGATCTATATGGCTCTCGGGTTAAGACCACAGATAACGATAAGCTGTTAGGTGCATGTTCCGATTTGACCAGAATTTCAACTGGAATAAACACATTGACATGTTAGGCAAAAGAGTCTCGATCACAGCGAGATGGTGTTTTTCGTCGGATAAGATAAATTATTTTCTACCATTTCGGGCAAGGATGGCTTTCTACAATTGTCTAAATCTATCAATAACAGGCTATTGCTGTGTTGGCTGGAGAAACACCTGTCCGAAAAAGAACTTAGACAAAATTTTAAAATTGTAGAAAAGAGCAGCACGGTTAATCCTTGATACTGACAGGAAATCACATTCATTACACTGACCTGTAGTGTCTTAAATCCGTCTTTTTCTGTTTTTTTCCTGAGTTTTTTCGTAGTCGAGAAATCGAGTTTGCGTTAGCTCATCGCAGGCTCAGGGTGCAATGATTAAGCCAAAATGCCATCAATTCCTCGGTTCCATGATTTAAGTATTATGGTAACAAGCTCGTATTTATGTACGTAATAGCCGGCTCATGCCATGCTTGTGGTACATTTTTCGTTCATTAGCCCATACACTTGTGCACACGCGCACAATTCCAAGGATGGAGTGCTCCAAGGATGGAGTGCTCCAGTGGCATATTGAGTTCAGGTTCAAAATGGCGGCTTTTCACTGAGCGATCTAATATATATTTAACACAGTTTCGTTGAATTTTCAAAGAATTGTGTTGGTTTCCTATGGAAAATACGTTGTGTCGCACTCTGGACTCTCTTGTGTGTTGAATTAATGTGTTTTTCTTTGTGTAACGACTCGAAAACCCCAAAATTTGGACCCAGCAAATTTATACAATATAGTGGAATATAAACAAGGACAAGTTTAAGGTTTGACAGTTTGACTTTTTAAATAACAAGTATAAATATACGCTGTAGACTCATAAACATGCGTTGTGCGCTTGTGCTCATTTGCATAATTCTAGATTTGCTCATTTGCACCTAATTATTTACATTAATTAATGTGCGCCAAATTACTTTCCATTCATCATATATTACTATAAAAATGTATTTTTTCGATTGTATTCAGCGAGGTGGCGTCGCGTGCGGCGAAGTGAAACGTGATACGGTTCGATTTGTTTTTGGGACAAATCCAACTCCCCCCCCCCACCCCCCCACTTTTTAATTCTCAAATTGTTTATTAGGGCTAGCTATTAGATGTTTACTGGTTGTAGTGGTTGGGGTTAGAAAAGGGCTTGGGGTAGGGATCAGTTTATCTTATAAATGGAAGCAAATTGGCGTATTTTTTAGAAGAATCGTCTATGTCTATGAACTTTTTAGCACCTGAAACGAGACATATAAAAGCATTAAAAATCAAGGACTATATAATTTTTTCGCTATTATTGGTCCATCATTATTTACGGTTGATAGTTGATAATCATACTTACAGTGAGCCTGGCTTGTCAGGCTGAGTTGCCCGTAGCCGGAGGGTACGCCTGAGCCGGCGTCTTGGTATATTATCGTCGATAACTTATATGGTCCAGACCTCCTGTATCCTTATCTACTTCTCTACTACACATTACACCCTATCAACCAAAGTTGCCATTTTCAGGCCAGTGTAAACGCCTGAGCAGGCGTCTTGTTACCTCAAAGAATTATAGTGCATTTATATGCATAATGTCCACCAGCACATGTGCAGTTGATACAAAACCTCTAAAACAGCTTTGAAACTGACCTTAAAACTGACCCTGTCTCTAACCAAATTGAACGACCAAGTAATTATAATTAATTATTAATTATAATTGTTTGGTTGAAAAACATCAAGAAAATGACGTCACAACAGTTTGGTCGTTGGAAATTTGTTATTGTTGTGATTGATCAATTTGCTATAAGGATAATTTTCATTGACATTTTTGGTAATTGTCTTGTTAGGTTTGGCGTTGGAAAGAACGGAATTGCCGTGAATGACAGACCTCGCCAACTTCTACCATTCAAGAGAATCCTTTATGCAGAGTGTGTGGGGATGATCTAGAAGAGATTATGGCAGCCTTGTGTCAGATGAAGTTATGATGAAATATTCCTTTTTTCCCCAAGTATGTTGCAGATGTATATGAAGACCTCACATCGTGGGTACTCTGTTACAGAGTCAACCTACCCTTGAGGGGCAATAACACAAACTATTACTGTGAAGCGTAATCCTTGAGATTCTCAACCGTCAGAAAGAAATGAGTAATGCTGTAGCTTTACTGGACAAATTCACATTGGAGTTTGACCCGCTTTACTGGAATAAACTCTTGGCAGTTGCATTGGGCAAATTCGATGAAATTTACATTAGACGTATATGGGCAGCATTGTTTTATCAGATATAAAGATCGTTACCAGAGAAGTACCAGGCAGAAAACGAATTCTAATAATAAATATGAAAGCCCAGCAAAGTGCTTTTAAAAGAGCCATAAACCATTAAATTTAAAATTTTTTAATAAAGATTTAGTAACGTTTCGTCTTAACTTAAGACATTATATTATGTATAATTTACTCTTACAGCTTTTAATTTAATATAGTCTGAAGATGTCTTAAGTTATGACGAAACGTTATTAAATCTTTATTTAAAAATTTTAAATTTAATGGTTTATGGCTCTTTTAAAAGCACTTTGCTGGGCTTTAATATATATTATTAGATATAAAGATGGTCTGATAAAACACGCGAATGTTTTCAAATGCTTCAGAAACGATCGATCTAGTAAGTTCATTGGCGAAGTAGCTTTAAAAAAATTCGTTGTGTATGTCGAGAAAATCAAAGTCAAAGTTTAAATGTAAATCAAAGGAAATCTCTATCACATAATATGAAGATACGACACGTTTAGCCTCAACTATCTGGTCTTGAATTATTCTTTACAGTGGACACATAACAAGACAACTATAAGAAATATTCGATCCCTGCTTGTGCTGGCATCAGAGCTATTAGAATATATATAAATATATAATTGAAAGATCAAACTTTTCCGTATCCCGTAGGAAGAATAGCGATAACCAGCGTCTTTACCTGACCACATAGCAAATTAATTATAATGATAGATTTTCTCTGTTATAGATTTTGAACTGAATTTCGAAGCCTAAATACTTGAAATATATTAAGAAAGAGTTTCCTCCAAAGCATTAACAGGCATATTTTTATGAGAAATATACGGCTATCTGCTATTCGATACGCGAGCAAAATTATTGTTGACATTTGAATTACGACTTTTCCGAAGTTTTTCGGTCAAGAACTAATTTGTCATAGCCATTTGGGCAGGCGTTTCCTCAAACGACGCCCTCTCTTCTCCCGCCTGCACTAAACGCCTGCTATATACGCATGCTAATGCAGGACTGGTATGAATGGGTCACCGGTATACCGTGTGAGCATGCACCAATACTCTTTAGGTCAAGAGTTGTAATTAACATTTACAAACACTGTTGCAGTTTATTACAGGCAGTTTTGGACGATACACATAAAATTAATTAGCTTCAATTTAAAGAAAGATACAGTCCACCGCACAGTACACGAAGAGAGCTAGGGATTAAGCCATTCACGTATAATCTGTAATCATGTACCAAGTCATAAATTTTACGCACAAAGTGTATTATCCTTGACCGGGCGTCATCTATGACACAATTATTATTAGTTTATTTCTTCAATTTTCTTGAAAATGACAAAATAAAACTTTTCTTAAAATCAAGACTTCTGAGTGTAAAAGGACTTCTTTTTTCAATCGCATTTTAGATGGCTTCGCATGTTTAAAAATGGAACGTTTAAAACATGATTTGAATTCATATAAGTGATATGCAAGTTAAATTTAAACATTTCTACATTTAAACGGAAAATTACCTTCATTTTTAATTGATCGAGTCACCAGAAGGTATGTGAAAACCAAGGTTGGTAAAATTACGAGAAAAGCTGTTTGTTTTGACTTGTACACCATCTTGCTCTAAAATGAAATTTGAAAGAAAAAATCTTATACCGCATGCTTTACTCGACTATGTTATCAATTATTTTAAGTTCCGAGCTTAGGGGCTGTTTACATAAGCCCGGTTAGCCGGGATGAGACGTAAGCCGGGCTGAACGTCAGCAAGGGAAAATTGGCGGGAAAAACTTGTTTACGAGTTAATAGCGTTATGTTTGTCACGAAAGTCAAATTCATGCTTTATTGGACAATTTTTCGATTAAAAACTACTTTATCAGCAAGATTAACTTGAGAAATAAGTCATTATCCGATCCAGAAACATATTTTTTGTGTTAAACAAGGTTTTTGTGCCAGCCCGGTTATCCGGGCTAATGACTTTACATGGATAAATTTCATCCCAGCTGACCGGGCGCCCCGTTTGAGTCAAGTGGGATCCCAGCTAAACGGGCTGGCCCGGTTGTCATGCAAAGTGAAATTGTTTTGTGTTGGAAATTACTATGAAGCCGGGCGCCCCGTTTTATAAGCGGGCCAGCCCAGCAAACCGGGCTCATATAAACAGCCCCTTAGGCACATCTTGTATACGGGGTAACTACAGTAGAACCTCGCTATCTCGAATAGGCAAGGGAAAGAAGAAAAAAAGCTCGAGACAGCGGGGCGGGTGCTTGAAAATTGTGGTGCTAAAAGAATGCATTATTTACCAACCGTTTTGTGGGTAAGTTCAAGTTGAAAAATCAACTTATGTGCATGTCGTATTCCTTAACTAATAACAACTAACTAACTTTGTTGAATTTCGACATAATCGGGTTAATTTCGGTCAAGGGATGAAACATGAGAGGTAGCGAGAAGTTCGTTAACCAAGTGAAAAATTATTGCTCTTCCCAATATTTTTCTACGAAGATACAATGAGATAATCATATCTCGCGCCTCGCGCTATGCACATGCCTTTTTTTCGTGCCTTTTTGTCGCGCCTTTTTTCCGCCTTCTGATTTTCGAAAAGTACCATTCCCCAGTTTCGTATAAAGACAGAGTCTCATAGTTGTGATGATATGTTTATTTTACATCCATGACACTACACAATATATTTCCTCATGCACCGTCCCTTTTACTACTTTGGGGTAAACTCCCACATAACTTGCGAAACTTGGAAGCATCCCTTGCTATTGACCATTCATTTTTGATTGCGGTAATCATTGATCCTTTTATGTTTGTAATTGTTAGCGGTGTTGGGTCAAACCATTGAACTATAAATAAACTGGAAGGCTAACTCCTATGATGAAAGCCTATGATTAATTCGTTGGAGCCGGCGCGCGGGAAAATAAGCTTTCAAAAGGACTAAGGAGACTTTCGAGGAGTGAAAAAAATTCGGTCAAAAGTTTGTTTTCGAGCACATATTTGCAAGAAAAAACCTTTTCCATGGGAATACAACAATGATTGGGATTCAAACCAGGTTTTCCGATTAGTTCCAATTGTGTTACATTTCTCTGCAGCAAAAAGTAAGGAGTTTGGCTTTTGTATTTTGAAAAAATGACGAAAGTTTGGACGTGCCGAAGGAAACCTCACTCTTCAACTCAAAAGAGTATACTATAAAACATTTTGACAGTCCCAAAATTTATTTTGTATTAAACCCCAGGTATTGTTATTGATCCTGAGCTTTTAGTCCTTGTTTTATTCCTTCTAAAGAGGGTCCTGAAGGGGGGGGGTCCCAATCCCATTTCCCACCTGAAATTTTGGCAAAACCCCAGTCCCAGTTTGATTTTTATTAGAAATCCCAGTCCCAGTTATTGAAATCCCAGTCAATAAAAAACCCTTTATTTATCGGTAGAATAAACAGTTTTAAGACCTTTTAAGCAAGTGGCGGACACTTTATGAAATATTGGGGAGGGGTGGGGGCTTGTGCCGAAGGCACGCTCTTCAAAATGGTTGAATATCACTGCTCGAAGCTCTTCAAAATGGTCACTTATCGAAGCTCTTCAAAATGGTTGAATATCACTGCTATCATCCAAGATGATAATTTCAAACTTCACTCACTGGTAAATGTGATGAAACACTGTAGAAAAACGTGAACAGATGTCTTCAGTTTTTAGAGTTAATAGATTTATAACCAGTGTAATTTGAGCTTGCACCCAGCGTGACGTCATAAATTAGCGGACATATGGCACATATCTCGGAAACAAACCATGAAAACAAGAAACTGAAAAATAAGTTGCACTACAGCTTAAAGAGTTCTTTCGTTTAAGAAAATAAGAAATTTCATGTCATATGGATTTTAAATTAAAGCCATATATATCGTTGATGGTTTGTGCTGAGGGAAGATTTGATTATTTAAATACTACATGTATTTAAATAAACACTTATATATTATATTGCGAAAATATAACTCGAAATTCTCTTTCCTGTCGTTTCGCCATTGCCCAAGTTACTTGCCTGCATGAATCGAAGACACAAGGAGGGTGCATGCAGCTGTAAATTTGTATATTGTATTACTCCCGAACACATGTACAATACGTACAGTGCTTAGTCTGGATAGTTAATTATTAGCCAGAAGGTGCATGCCTAATAGCCTGCAAGCAGGTTTGTTATTTACGAGTATCCATTTCAATGTAACTATAAATGTCAATATATCACACCACTCCCCCCTTTAAAAGTGTTATGTGTATCTTTTTGGAGGTCTTCGAATTCTTTTATATCTCTCACTCAATGTCGCTCTTCGTCCAAAAGGATCTTTCTGTTCCAGGATCTTTAGAAGAGGTTTGTGGTCGGTCCTCATCACTACTTGTGCTCCTAACAGATAATACCGAAAATGCTTAACCATCGTTTAGCCATCACTTCTCTGTCATAAGTTGGATATGAACGTTCTCGTTTGGTCAATGCACGACTGAAATATGCAACCGGATGTAATTTTCCTTGTGCATCTTCTTGTGATAGTTCACCACCCAGACCCACTTTACTTGCATCCGTGGTAACAACAAAGGGTCGAGTGGGGTCAGGATGGCCGGATGGGCTAATACTGGAGCTTTAACCAACTCATGTCCTAGTGTATTGAGTGCATCATCTTGTTCCTTACCCCAAGTGAATGTGACATCTTTCTCCAAAAGCCATGTTAATGGTCGAGCAATTGTACTAAAATCCTTGATAAACTTCCGATACCACCCAACTGCACCCAAAAACATTTGCACCTCTTTAAGACAAGTTGGTGCAACCAATGCACGAATTGCCTTTACTTTATGTTCCTCTGGCTGCACACCCTTGTTGCAAACTTTGTGTCCAAGAAATTTCACTTCTTTCATTGCGAAAGCACATTTCTTAGCTTTAATTCGTAATCCATGCCGTCGCAATGCATCAAATACTCCCTGGAGATTAACCAAATGTTCCTAAAACGTTTTGCTAATAATACAGATATCATCTCCCGTAGTAGGTCTAGTAGACCCGTACGGTAATAACAGGCTTGTTTTATTTCTGCCATTTCCGACAATTTAAAGCGAGAATCACTGCTGCCACCACTGTAAATTTGTATATTGTATTACTCCCGAACACATGTACAATACAGTGCTTATATAGTCTCGATAGTTAATTATTAGCCCGAATGTGCATGCCTAATAGCCTGCAAGCAGGCTTGCTATTTACGAGTATCTATTTCAATGTAACTATAAATGTCAATATATCACACAGCGAATGCGCGAGCCAATCATATCATAGGACAAGGGAAGAACGAATTAATTAGCCCCCCCCCCCTCCCCCGCTTGGGAAAAGATTGGTTGACCGTTCTATATTACGAATTCTACGCCATGTTCGCCTTTTTCAACACTATCCTCAACACTAGCTATCAACACATTTGCCTCAATTCATTCAGATAGCTACAACGGAATCTTGGCCAACAGTCTCTCAATACCTTACACACGTGAAGCAATCTACGTTTACATTTCTCCAGATCCAAAACTTGGAACGAAATCAATTACTTTCGCCTCATGGCCAGAAATTGCGGACATGGATTCTGAGCATGAGCGAACTTTGACAAACAAAATGGCGGATTTGTTATATATAAATCATTAGGAGTGGCGCAGTTTTTTTAAATTTAAACTTGTTTGATAATAGCTATGTCATTTGCAGACTTCGAAGTAATATAAACTATATCTGCACCATAAAACAGAAAGGTTTCGCATCGAAATCTTACCTATAAGTTGTTCCATTATTCAAGTTCACTTCATAGTACATCGGCGTATAATGAAGTATAGCAAAACTTGAGAAAATCGTTGAAAACATACATTTTGCTCTGGCCGCGTGTATGCCTCGAACCCTTCATGAAATTTGCAGACTTCGCGTCGTAAAATATATATTGTCCCCAGCTTGCCTGCATAATTTCATAGTAATACGCATTTTTTAACTAATTAATGACAGACCTTAAAGAACATTTTTGGTTATCTTGGCCCTTGTGCGTCTGATTACTGAAGTTTGCAACTTCAGCCATTCCCACCTGGGAAATCTCACCCCCACCATTATCCTCAACTTCTACCTCAGTATAATCCTAAAGCAACAAAAGAAACGATGGTCCCTCGCACCAACAACCAGCAAAACAGTGCCTTTTTTAACTATATATCTGGGGGGCCCAGGAAAAGAATCCCCCCCCCCCCCAGTAAAGCCATTTCTGCCCCGAAGTGCGAAGCAGAATTGCTCATGATTGCTGTCAGAATTGCAGTTGATTTACTTGATAATGAGATTATGCTCTTCCATAGCCTCCTCCACAGCCATCTTGTGTGTAATTCATATAACTGTTCTTCATCGAGTATTTCATAATAGCGATAAATTTCATGCAAACAATCCGATAAAATGCTGGTTCAAAGAAGAATAGATTTAGTTTAGATTTTTAACTGTTAAATACATGTATGGATCATGTATGCATGAATATTTCTTCTCACGGATTTATTCTGTATCGTATGAAAAAGCAACGCAGTTTTGAGAATGCGGAAATGGTGTCTCATAGAACCTAAAATGATTTAAATGCAACATTTCTGATCAAAATCACATTCGGATTCCCCCCCCCCCAGCATCACAGAGAGGATATTATAGTGTACTGAAAAGTTCACTAGATACCTCCATACACATATAACACACCCTAACCCCAACCTTAAACCTACCCCTAACCCTAACCTAACCCCTAACCTTAATACCTAACCCCTAACCCTAACCTATATTGGTGCGCGAAACATGGAATGATTAACCC
>CACRXK020005558.1:2095-27677 GCA_902702795.2 Paramuricea clavata
GGGCCCTAGGACCTGTATTGAGTAAATGAGTTTAACATTGAAAAGAAGTTTAATTAAAAAACAAAATTTGTTGGTGAGCATACTTAAACTTTATATGTTATGTTTGAATGTTTAGCATGCAATTTATTACAAATTTCACCATTAAAACTTTGTTTCCTCAGAGTGCAGGAAATGCTATTTCAGAGACCCAAATTTTAAAAATTTTCTTGGGGAAGGCATGCCCCCAGCTTCAACCCCCCCCCCAGCTAACTCGTGCCTGCCGTACTCTGCTCACACCTTCGGCGATCGCATACTATGCTGGGGGGGGGGCAGGAAAATGGGCCCTTTGGCAGTTTTGCCCCACCACTGAAGAATCCTTAAAAAATGCACTGCCACAAAGACACAATTTCTTCCTGGATTTGTAGACGGAAATTCTGAGTGTAATTTTTGTACATTTATCGGACCTGAGCAGGAGTAGTTTTCGAAAAATGCAACACAGGCCTCTGGCAGGAATCGAGCCTGCGGCCCTACGATTCCGGTGCAACGCTTCAACCAACCGAGCTACAACTGTCAAACTCCCAAGGGTGGGTTGTAGCGAAGTAGTTGTAGTTCGCTACTGTAGCGAACTACAATTTTCAAGTGGTCAGTGGTTTTTGACTATTTTTTTAAAACAGTGGTTGTAGTTATAGCGAACTACATTTTGCCTAAAAGTAGCCAAGTAATTGACTACTTTTCAAACAGCGAATCGCTATTCGCTACTTTTTAAAATTTGTTAGCAACTTGATAGAATAGCATGATATTGAGACACGGTTTGCTTAAAATCAATACTCAATAGTCAATTTGCACTCCTGAACACTGTAGTGCTTACAAAAATGTTGCTTTGTGTTTACTGTTGCTACTCGTAAGTCGATTTGTTATAGATGGCCATATAGATTACATTACAGTTAGTAGATGCTCCAAATATAGTAAAACTAAAAAATATAGTGTAGCGAAATAGTTTGCTACATTTTTTAAGCAGTAGCTGTAGTCAGTAGCGAACTACCTTTGTTCAAAAGTAGCAGTAGTTGTAGCTGACTACATATTTTTGAAGTAGCTGTAGTTATAGCGAACTACAAAAATTTTGTAGTCAACCCACCCTTGCAAACTCCAACCACAAGTTCATGTATGAATACTAAGGTGTTGTCAATGCAAGGTATATGAGTAAATATGCACAAAATCCTAAAGTTCCTTCGCTCCGCCATTATGGAAAGTAAACCGAAGCAACGATTTCATTAGAACGAGTGAAGAACAGACACGAAATGACAGCTAGACTTTTAGCGATTTCAAAACCTCCAAACCACTACAATAAGAACTTAATTAAGATTAGTCTGCCGATAAAATTGCGGCCTACAATATTAAAATTTGATGCGGCAAATGCCTTGGCCCCGATAACTCGTTTAAAAAAATCGCAACTCAAAATTTTACTAGAAATCTAATCGTGACTGATCTAAAGTATGCCAATTACTAGCCCAATTACTGCCATTCGGCTTACCTATCAATTGAACTAATTTTGCAACGAATGGCGTTTGTTTTTGTGTGGAGTGCGGCTATAAGAATGTGCGGATTTAAAATAGTTTTGTACGAATCAATCCTTTGTCCATTGATGATTATGAAACATTTCAATTTGCGTGGGATTTGCAAGGTTACTTACTACTTTACGAAAGTCCTGAAGCACTGTACTGAACAGAAATTCGTAATTTTGCAGTGCTTTAGTAGTATAGACAGCGAATTAAGCGTATTTCTTAAAAGCGTTGGTAAATAATTAGTCAAATTTGTTGGCCATGTTAGTAAAACACTGCAAACTACGAGTTTTTGTTCAGTACTTTGGTGCTTCAGTAAGCAACTTGTGAAGTTGGCGTGGCAATTTCCACAACCAATATTCGAAATTTGGAAACGTAATTGGGAATATTCACAACAAACTATGGAATGGTGCTTTGGAAAGTCATGACATCAACAATAATGGTCCCAGTAGTGGAAGTCAAATATGATTCACTAATTAGACTTGCATGATGCTAATGATGATGCTAATGATACTACGTAATATAGTAATGATGATGCAAGCAAACAGTCGTGTCTTAGCTCATCATTTCCACTCAAGAAAAATTTCCGTGGACAGAAAATTTTCCAAAAATATCATTGCTAAAAGTTGAAAATTTTCAACTTCAAAATTTTTTTCCCCGAGGGAAAATTTGTGTTGGCCAATCGCATTTTACAAAATTGTCTTTCTGCAAAAGATTTTCCTGAATGGAAATGGGCCTTAACAGACTGATTGTTTACAAAATTTGGAAGCAACTATGTGGTGCCAAAGGTATCTCACCAAGGGAGGTTTGATGAAGATTTTGAAATTTAGACCATCTAAAGTGGCATTTCCAGTCATTGACACGCAACCCTAGGAGAGCCCTGTGGCTGACCGTACAGCGTGAAGAGGCACTCTGCACCAACACCTTCAAACCGGGAAACAGATACTAATGGTAGCTGCAGCAAACAAGATGGTTGGAGACTTTGGTAAGAAGGAAATCGTTTGGTTTATAATCTAAAGAAATAGCCATGGATGGCAAAATCTACGCTACGATTTAAAGTTTGTTCGTTCACTGCAACCAGGTATATCAATCATGTTTCGCTCGCTACTCTGGTTTAAATAAATTATTACAAAGCCCAGTCGAATTGTAATCAAGACCCAACATTTCGACACTCCAGTCTAGTGTGTTCATCAGGGGGTGATCTAAAATTGCAATGTGGCTTCTTATATACCCAAGGGATGACGTCATCTGCCACTTAGATGCATGCAACTTTAGATCACCCCTGATGAAGACACTAGACTGGAGTGCGGAAACGTTGGGTCTTGATTACAATTTAACATTGTTTTCATATAGCTACTTCCATGTTCATTTCAAGCAAAATCTCAATCTCTTTTGATCTCAAGCCCCAAATCACAAGCCTATGCCTAATATTAATGGAACACAACTAGTATATCACCACATGAAAAACAGGCCATTAGCACAAGAATTCAATAAACAGTACAGCCTATTCAAAACGAAGTTTATTATTTGGGTGTTTGTTTTAACTTTGGAATGGTGTTTGTTTTAACTTTGGCATGCTGTTTCACTACTTACTGTGTCCAAATCCTTGCCAATCTCGAGTTTCTGTCACAACCTGTAGAGAGAAACAGAAATATCTCAATGCTCACTGGAAACGTTGTCTTGTTAATGTAATTTTAGACAACACATAAAACATAAAGGTATTACCGTATGTATATTGCAACAGACATGGTAATGCTTTATTAACTTGAAAACAGCAGTCCTGCCATTTCTCAATGCTTTATACTATTTCTCACTGTTCCATACTCAGTATGATTATTTAAATTTGATAAATTAACTGTACCGTATTTACTGAAATATTTCCAAACATCTCTCTTCAATCAACCCCCCACCTCACTCATAGAAACTTGTAGATACCACTAAAGTTGCAACACACACTAATGATACTGTATACGCTACTTTGTAAATTTCACTTGTTAGGGGAACATATTGGACATTAATGGATAATTAATCAAATTATCTGCCCATGTCCTTTGTTTCCCCTTTAAGCTGCAAAGTGCACCAATGTACCCCACTTGGCTATTAGTTGTCTCAGCCCAGGCAACATCACTCGTTAAGGGCAAAGTGTTGTGTGTGATGATAGCCAAGATCTTTACAAAATGAAGATGTCAAAATAATCTTGATTGCATCACAAATTAAGAATACCGTAAACTTCCGAATATAAGCCCCCCCGTCTATAAGCCCATCAAATTACTAACGTTCACACCATTCCGTATATAAGCCCCCCGAATATAAGCCCCCCGTATATAAGCCCACCCGTATATAAGCCCATCACACTATAATACCGGTAAATTACACAAAAAAATCCACTACATTGCATTAAATTTCAACTAAGACTACGTCTACGGTATGTATTTATTTAAACAAAGGTTATAAAGGATTACAAAACACTTGACAGTTCGTCCCGATTTTGCCTCAAGGAGTCACGGACATATTTTTTGTGCAGTTTCGGTCCGTAAATATAGTACGTGTTTTCTTACTATTAACCTAAGATGTGGTCCGTGTATAAGTCCCCCGTATATAAGCCCCCCCCCCCATGTATAAGCCCATCAAAAAAGGCTTATGAAATTATATAAGCCCAGGGCTTATATTCGGAAGTTTACGGTATACAAAGGAACTTCTATGTTTTGGGCAAAGGCCCTTCTTTGGGAAGTGAAATTAGTGAAGTGGTTTGTGTCTGAACTGTCTAAAAAGAAAACACGAATTGCCCTTAACCCATTGAGTGGCAGCACTCTCCCCTGACGAGTAAAATTGTCTGGCGTTAGACAGAGTAAAATAATAAAGTTAGGCGCATTGCCAAAGAGGGTGAATAGGAAGATAGTCTATCATTAACCCATTGAGTGGCAGGACTCTCCCCCTGACAAGTAAAATTGTCTGGCGTTAGACAGAGTAAAAAAAAATTAATAAAGTAGGGTGCATCTGGGCGCATTGCCACTTAAAGGGTTAACCTTCATCAGGAGATTATAAAGCTAGCCTTTGTTCGAAATGCCAGATGCTTCCAATCATTTTAATTAAGTGACCTGAAGTGATTTTCAGTTGGTTAATTTTGCATCCCTACCAATGAAAGCTTGTTCATAAGACACAATATCCCAGTCTTGGGCTAGTATTCGATCCAAAGGTTGTAGGTTAGATTCCCACCATGGCCAGGTATATTTTTCAAGCTTGCCCGGTGTGGATATACACTCAGAGTAACATCACAAACATCAAAACATACCAGCTTATTGTACAGTCTACTAACTACAGTACATTAATTGAACACATATGTCAGATATATTTGACCATTTATAGTGACAGCATTATTGGTATATATGTCACTTGGCATGATGTTATGCTAATCATACTAAGCCAATACAACTATATGGGTCTTTTAAATTATTGTGGCATTTATGACTTGATGATGCACATATTGAGTCATGGCTTGATGATACACATTTGGCCCACTGCATTCTCATGTGTAAATCAGTAGTTACAAGTACTGTAACTTACTAGTTACATGTAATTGTTGCATTTTTTAGTAACTGTAATGGTATTAACTATTTTTAGTTAAAACTAGTTACTTTTTTGGGAAGGTAACTTATAACTATATACTGTAACTTCGAGTCACAAAATTTGAAAAAAGCAACGTTTGATAGAAAACAACCTTGTACCCAGGGTCTTTCCTCTTGTGGAGAAAAGACCCTGGTAGACGCTGGTCACGTGATCTAGCTGCTAAACTCTAGCAGATTTCTAATTAACTATCTTGGATTCCTTCACGATCGACAATCATACAAAATGCAAATTAGTAATTAAACTATAAAAATTATCCAAATATCAAATATTTATTGACCTCATCTTGGATTGCTAATTAAAAATCTGCTAAATTTTAGCAGATCACATGACCAGCGTCTAGCAGGGTCTTTTCTCCCCTTGCTAAGAGGAAAGACCCTGATTATGAGGTTGGAAAGAAAACAGAATTTTAAGTTTTCAGACTACTGAATGAATTGAAAATTCCTTTCTGGTTAAATTAAACGATAAAAATAAATAGGAGAAATTCTCTCAATATTGTGGAAAATATGCTATATAATAGTCGAAAAAGGAAAGAAAATATAAAAGTTATAATAAATTATGATACATTCCAATTTTTTTTTTGTCACCATAGTTAGTTGTAGTTAGTGCATTTAATACGTTTAGTCGTATGGTGATGGCTATATAGCATGCTTAAATAACTTTTAAGCACAACTTGTTCTTCTGCTAATTATATAATATTTGGTTTCAACAGTGAACAAAACACATTACAAGAAATGTAGAGTATCACCACATGGCAAATCTCTAATAGACCCATTGCACATGACGTTAATAATTTTGTATTAAAATGGTTAATTTTTGCGCTGTATGTGGTTGTTCTACCCGAACAGATATTGTTAGGGAGCATCTGGAGGACACTCTAAGGATTTGTGAGGTCAGTGCAGTGGGTCTATATGCGCCAATGCGAGCAGACTCCCTATCTGTGGTTAGTGGGTGTATCAGCAGCGGCATCTAAAATGTTGTGTAATTCTACCAATGGCAATGGCAAATACAGTTTCTATGAAAAACAAAGTTATACCGGTAACAGGTGTATTATATTGTTTTTCAATATACCATGAAATTACGTCAAACGTGGTATATTTGTTTTCAATATTCCACCGTTTCCACGGTGATGTCACAACTCCAAAGCCAATCAAAACTCTTGAATTATTTTCAATAAATAATAAATAGTAATATATTAGTATAATAGACATACATATTAGACATATTATATTAGAAAAATGGATGCAGGCCTAAATCAACCTGGGGGGTGCAGGGAAATGCTCCCCAAAGGACATTTTGAATATTAATTTTAGACCCTCAGAAAGCTCAGAAGTGCAATTAAAATTTTGCATTCTTAGCTTCTTTGCGTTCTTAGCTTAGTTAATGTCCACGTTTGCCTATCAATACTCTTATATTTTACCTCAAAATCAGCTCAGTTCACCTCTAAATTTACCTGAAATTACTCATGACCAATATTGGGGGAGTTGGTGTTGCACCTCCCCTGCACACACCCCGCCCCTATGGCCAAGCTACCATGCCACCATGTCCCTATCATAGAACACATAGGAGTAACGTTTGTTTGTACTGATGTTTCTGCCTTTCAGATATTGTCAACTAGTACAAAATGTCATGTAGTGAGGATGAGACGAATGCTGCGAGTGTTTTATCCCAGATGTCACAAACTGCACAACCATCTGAAAATGTCACTGCACAACCTATAGACAATTCTGTGATTGCACATCAGTGTGATGTTGAAACTACTTCCAATCAAGGTGAGGTTCTATTTTTTCGGAACAAAGGGGAACGCTAGTGGGACACAAATTGCGCGTTCTTGGTGCGTTTTTGTTAGGTTATTTCTGAGTAGTACTATACCGGGCGAGACACTCTTTTAGTTTTCGATCAAGAACCAAAAAGTCAACCAGGGCCATTCATTTGGAAATTGATTCCCTTGAACCAACGTTAGATTGTATTACAAACTTTCTAACAGTATATATAATGTTTTCACTGCGCATAACATTTACAATATACAAACATGCATGCAATACTTGTATACAGCTATTTCAACTAAAGAATTGTCCCAGAGTAAAGCGGAAAAGTCGAATAAATTAATTAATTTATTAGCGATTCCCAGCAAGCATTTCGCGCTCGTATTCGACTTTTGCGCTTTGCTCGGGGGCAACCTTAATTGGAATAGCTGTATTCTGATTTCTGAATTCATTAGGACTGCTGATGGTTTTCATTTTTCAATGAGTACGATGATTTGCATTCACAAACGTAATTAATACAATATGTCTATTGTCATCGTTCTCAAATTTTTCGTGTAGTTCCGCAATTATTCCAAACGCGTTCGAAATGTTTTGTACATTATGCTAACCGAACAAATTTTTTAATTGGTATGATAGTCCAGTACGCGAATTGGCGCAGTCTTTTTTAACGTAAAGTATCTGACAGAAATAATTCTTAAAAGCGTATTTACTAAGTAAAGTCGTAGACTTCGTTAAAAATATTTCCGTACTAGGAGTTGTTAGGGACATTAAGCAAGACATATCCTGAGACGGGAACGTTGCAAGGAACAGCCTTAAGTTTTACACTTTTAATTATAAAAAAGTTAGAAGAACTACCGTTATTAGGAACTTAATTAGTTATTAGAACCTTAATCAAGCAGGATAAAAGCACAACGAGGACGGCTATTATTTTTACAATGAAATTCATAATAATTGTGAAAACGAAATGAACAGTTAAAATCCCACGGAGGCAAAATGCAGATTATCACGTGTTTTATACAACGGCTACATTTTAAGATGCGACCACTGCTACTTCAAATCAGGTCGTAGAAACTCTTCTCAAACATAAACCCTGCCTCGATCTTTTATAATTAGAAAGTGCTGCCTCAAACTCGACGCTCTGAATAGATAGTTGTTTAAAGCGCTGATAACAACATGAAGGCGCATTTGCTTTGGAAAGAATACAATTTAGTGAAGGGAGTTCGGATAGTCAGATAACGCGGCCGAATGGAAACAAAAACACGCATGCTTCGTACATTTTCCTTCTAATTTTCCGTTTATTACGTTTGCTAATTGGAATTAGGGCAAAACATCTGAACGGATGTAGAATAGACTGAATGATGATTTATTACAAATGTCAATCAACGTTTGTTGCATGGTTAGAAGTTAATTATTAACTTATCGCATCCGACAAATACTACATTACTCTCCCTCTATTTTTTTAACCGAATGTCAATCACTTAATAAAATGTCCTTGCTTTGTGTTCATACTTATGTAAATCAATGTTGTCTGATGTTTCTATAATTTAAACGTTTATATCGTTTTACTGTTCATAAGATCAAGTCTGGTACTGATATCGTATTACCGGTCTTTTCATTTTCTTGTTGATCTCCTTACACTTGGTTCTTGCTTAAGGTGGTTCCTCTGTTTCCGGCGATCTTCTCGGCGCTGTATCTTCCTGCTTCTCCTCGCTTTCCTCCATTAATACCTTCTTAAAGTGTGAAACATTTCTTGTCACCGTCTTGCCATCTCTTTTAGCTATTATGGTGTTGTACTTACGTTGTACTACCGTATAATGTTCTGGGTCGAACTTTGATGTTAACTTGTTAACTTACTGTTCTTCTTCTGTTTGCAAATGACGATGTCACCGTTTTTGATCCCAGCTTCCCTTGTTCTTTTGTTTCTGTCGTAGTACTCTTTGTTTTCTTCTTTCTTCCGCTCCAAATTCTTTTTCGCCCTCTTGTAGAGTCTTGAAAATTCCGTGTACTTCGGGCCTCGCCTGATACAATAATAAAGCTCGCTTTCTCGCATCGTCTTTAATATCTGCTGCAAGTAAATACGTGTTGAATCTCTCCACCCATCGTGTCCATCTCGCACTTGTACTTGTAGGATCACTCCGTGGTTCTAGTTTTCCGTTATATTTTTCACGCTGTTTATTTTTACATCCTCGTCGCCATTGTAGAATAGACTGAATGATGATTTATTACAAATGTCAATCAACGTTTGTTACATGCTTAGAAGTTAATTATTAACTTATCGCATCGTACAAATACTACAACGGACAGAAACTAAGCTAAGATTCGCAACAATTTATAGATCTGGCAAATGGCTGCGCACGGATAAACTCTGGATAAACGCAAGCACTGTAAAAAATAGTGTGCTGCCTCGCTGCTCTCGATAGTAATGCCAGGCTATCATGCCTATTGTCGTGTAAATCAAAAGCGTACCAAGAGTGTATCAGTATGTTGTTAAAATTACAAAGCCATGTTCCAAGTTAAAATTTGTGATTATTTACGTCTCGTTTGATCCAAGTTTAATTCAGCCAAATTATTGCTGCACTGTTAGATTAACTGGTATCATGCATGATTGCTCTTTGTAGAGACTGCTTCACTTGGTGTGGATGAAACACTGGCAGCCACCACTCCAGCTGCCGATCTTTGTGATAATGACAATGACAATGATAATGAACCAAAGATCCAGCCAACACCTGCAGGTATGAGGGATTAGAGGGAAAGAAAATATCATGTTAATTTGGGATTTTATCACAACATCCAAATCCAGCTAAGAAATAACTAATTCGGCTTTGTTCAATGTTGGTATATTCAGTTATTCCAACTTGCTGCCTATGTCCCTACCGCACTTGTCTTTAATGTGTACTTTCTTTCATACAAATATGGGCTGAGAATATGTGCTTTATATGATACCGAGTGTCTACGTCTCTAGATAATCAGTTGCGCTATCTTCCATGGCGGGTTTATATCTGAACTATATGAAAAGATTTCAAACATGGCGTTTCCATTGAACGCTTTTTTCGACCGACGACCCTTAACTGATCTCCTGACAAAGGGTCTTCGCTTGAAACATAACGTTTTAATCATTCAGACACAAACCTGCACCTGCGGTATTTTGTAGAATACTGACAGCTGCAGAACAGGTGGGAAATTTGTTGTCGCTGGTCAGTAAATTGCGGGCGCCAGCGAAAATTTTGTTTTAAATTATTAAAATGAGCAAAAGCAGGTTTTTGGGCTTCTCGTTTGGGAAGAAAACAGTGGTTGTGCAAGAATTTAAGTTCGTTTATTCAAAGGCTATTGAAAAATGTCCTGCAGGATAAAAGACTTTAAACTGAAATCGGACAAATGTAAACTATTTATTTATACGACGAAATATAGACGAAATTTAACTTTTTTCGAAGATGCAAGTTGTTTTCACTCCCTGGACAGATGGAATTAAAAAAATAAACTCAGGGTTGGTTTAAAATTTGTTTTTAACGCATTTTTCTACTCAGCAATATCTTTGGAAAGTTTATTTATGATTAAATCCTTGAAAACACTTAGTGCAAATCGTGATTTTGCTAAAAATAGGAAAAAGCTAAATTTTCAACTTAAGATTGTAAAAAATCTAGTCGAGAGCCTCAAAACGAGACTATCTCTAAATGATTCTTCAAAGATTTCTTAATTCACTAATCAAAGTATTGTTCATATGAAAATACGGGTTGATATCAAAAACGGCACAACTGTCTAATGTAGTCTGTATAGTAGTCTGAAAAGGTGCCTCTGAATATTCCGCTAGAAATTGCATGTGTTTACTAATCCTGTTCGTAAAAGTATATCCATTGAAAGATTAGAGTCTACTGATTCAGAAAGTATGAGCAGTTTTGAAATAATGCGAATACGTTTCCATCTCTTTCCAATTTAGTACAGCGTGATTTATGGGGGTAAAGGTTAGCACAATAAAATAAAAAAAATTAAAATATTTTAAAATCTAGCTGAGAGCCTCAAAACCAAATATGGTTTAATTTAAACTACTCCTTAACACATATACTTTATTTTGGGAGATAATTCATTCATCTAAAAATACGGAATAGTAGGAATTATTAGACATTTTCATCGGAATTCGAGGCAGTTCCGATATATAAGGTTACGCAAAAGTTGCAATTTTATAAATATTTTTAGTCTGTGAACGTTCTCATACCTTCCTCGCCTTCCCAACAATTAATACAATGGATTAACAATTTTTTTGGTTAGCAAAAAAAAATGAGGCAAAAACGCAAATAAAACGCTCAAAAATCAAATTACTGTATTTACTCGCCCCAAGTCTCTTTCTCTTAAACCGTGCAAAATGTAGCGCATGCGCAGACAAATTTCCCACCTGTTCAGCTGCAGTGGATTGAGAGATGCAGCTACCTGAAAAATAAAAGCAGAACTTCAACATTTCGAGCAAAGGCCCTTCGTCGGGAAGTTAGTAGCCATAGAATACCACCTACAATGGAACACTACATTTGAATTCCAGTAACAATTTCTTTCTTCTTGCTGTAGTATCTTCTGTGAAGGTATATCCGTGTGAATATTGTGGTAAAGTTTTCAATAAATCTTACAATCTGAAGACCCATCATCGAGTGCATAGTGGCGAACGTCCATATCAATGTACAGTATGTGGACATGGCTTTGCAAACCTTGGTGATCTCAAACGGCATGACAGAACTCATACAGGAGAAAAACCTTATACTGTAAGAAATATTTTTGATTATTTATTAGTTTGCTGGTTTTGGTATTTGGTAATTAACGAAACTGTCGCTTTTTCGGTTATTTGTATTGCCAGTACATCCCACCGAAACATATTATATACTAAGTGTCAAAGTTCATGTTTTCTTGCATCTCATTGGATGAGAGCGTATCACGTGGAAGTCACGAAATTCGACCGTCTCTGGCAACAGCTCTGAGCGGTGGACATTACTACTTTTATTCACCGATGAAAAATAAAAGCGTCGAGTTATAAAGCAAAAATTATAAAGTTTCCCGTTTCTTTTTGTTGTTTTTTTTCCTTTGATACTTCATATAATAATATAATACTTATACCACAACACCTACGCGTGCTTTAAATAGTTCATAGTGAATTTACTTATTTCACATGAAAATATCATCTGATCCCCGCATCCCCTTTGTAAATCTATCGCTCAGCTCCAATGTGTTTTGTAGTCACTTTTAATAGAACTTAATTTATATTTATTATAACTTCCATTCTTTTAGTGTGAATTCTGCAATAAGTCTTTCTCAGACTTTGGAAGCCATAAACGACATCTTCGTTTGCACACTGGATACAAACCTTTTAAATGTGATAATTGCGACCGAGAATTCACACGACTTGATAGCTACAAGAATCATGTTCGTCTACACACTGGAGTCAGACCTTATAAATGTGAAGAATGTCAGAAAGAATTTAACTATCTTACAACGTATAAACGACATCAAAATATCCACAGTGGGGAACGGCCTTATTCCTGTGATCAATGTGGAAAGAAATTCACTCGTTTGATTTACGTGAAAAATCATAAACAAAGTAATTGTGGGAAACAAAGGGGCAAGAAATTGGAAGAGAAATCTAATGAAGAAATGATGACTAGCAGTGATACAGCAGTAGTAGCTATCAGTAATGTTAGTAAGTTAGGTGAAGAGATTAAGATCACGGATGGATCACTGATCGAAAACATTGCGCATGATTTATCTATGCAGGGAGGGATGCAACTGAATGTGACTAAAGTTATATACACCAATGGCGAAACACAGCCTGTTTTGATTGAATCAAGTGAAACAACATCACATACGTTGATCCTGACAACCAACCCTGAAGATGGTCAACAATTATTGGAGCTCGCAGCAGGTGTTAGTAATAATGCTGAGTCAGCAGTTTCACCCAATGTAAGTAACAGTGCAGGAACTATATTTCTTACCCAGTCATTAGACACACACACTGTTACCAGTGAATCGCACCAACATGACGCAATTGTTACCGTGAACTCAGACGAGCATGCGCAGAACTCAGAACTTGGTGGAAAAGAGACAATCAGTTGCATGGGAAGTTAACTGAGGTACAGCATATCGATTTTTCATCGAATGTTTACAAATTTTCGGTGACTTTCTTATTACTATCCCAAATTGACGCAACAAGGGTTAGAGTTATGATTGGGATTTGGATGAAGTCACGATCAAACAAGAAAACACAAGTCCATCACCAGTTTTGGTTTGAACATTACAGTGTGAAATAGTGTCAAATATACATGCAGGGCACAAGTGTTCTAAATGTCTAACTGTGGATTACAAATAGTTCACAAACTGTTTTTCACAAGACACTATTTCACATCCCGTGTTCCCTTATCGAATGGTTCATTCCCTCTTCGATGTTTCAGGAGTTGAATCTTGTCAAAGTTCTTCGTCAGGAGGTCGATAGTGTGAAGCAGAGAAACCCGTCTCCCGCTGTCCAACTCCTGACAAAAGAATTCGCTCGAAACATCGAGTATTTTGAAACAAACCTTTTTAGGTGTTTCAGATTTCAACCACGATAGTTTATCGTAGGATATTTTATCGTAGCGTAATTCTGCACTCATTCAGTGGCTCACCATGGGCATGGCAGAATACGTAGGTTTTTAGGCAAAGCGTTATAGCCCATTATCTTCAAGAGGGAGTTGATAATCGTACTTTCTTTGTAGATTATTGCAGAAGACCAAGATGCATCAGATCCGAGTGCAATGTACATTGCTATAGATCCCACTCAAGAACTTATTGGTGAACTTCCTGCAGCTGTTAATTCAGAATCGTAGCAAATTACATGTATACGTGTCACTGTGTGATAAATATATAAACTACTACTGTAGGCCTTACCTCAATCTTAGGGCTACTTGATCTGTGAAAACAGAACCTCGTTGATTGACATGTTGTGTATATAGTTCCTTCAAAAGAGTATTGTATATAATTTTGTGACACTCATTTATTAATTGTTCATGAAGAAAACACAAAATTGTGAGCGTGACGGAGTTTGAATTTCTGATACAAAACTTAAAGTTTACTGATGTAAATCAGCATGATTCAATTTTCTCACCAAATATCATTCGTTTATTTTACATTGTTGAAGAATACGAATGTTCTCATGAAGACGTCGACGTCACACAAGCTATATTCGCGTCCGTGTTGTATCAGATATACAAATATCCGATACAACACGGCCGCTCATGTTGTAAATAGTAATATAATAATACGTGTATATATTATTGTTCTGTAACACTTATATTTATACTGCTTCAATTAAGCCAGTTGCCTGTTACTTGTAATTTGGGCAAAAACACTATATATGGATACCGTGAGTGATAAAACAACTAAACATGAGAAAGTCGCGCTTGTGCTGAACATTTTCAGTTGCAGCTTCTTCGTTAAATTAAATAAGGACCTACTGTAGGTATCTACATGCAGCTGTATAAAAAAGATGACCCTTTAAGCCTGGCGCACACGAGAGCTATCTGCTGAGCAAAAATACACTCGTGACCATTAGAACCACTATAGGCAGTTTAATTTGTATTCAACAAATGCAAACAAGTAGCAGTGAAAATACAATCATCACTAATCATATAAAGGTACTCGTAAAGGAGTGTTCAGTTCTGTGGGTTTTACCTGTCATCTGACAAAGATTGTAAAAAAAACCCTATGATAATGCTGTGCTAATCATCTCTCTTGCTAATCAACATTAATATCATCAAAAAGGCCGGCGAGGCGGGCAGGCCTACAATCGCGTGCAAAAATAATGAGACTTTTCACATTTTTGGCCATTTAAAAGTACGTTGGCCTGCCCCCATGATCAATGTTGGAAAAAGTGGGTTGAATTTTCTCTTTTCAGTCATCCACACAACATTGAATTGGGGGTGAGGGGGGCACGTATGCGGTTGTCTCAATAATTTTTGCTCCTGATTGTAGCAAATTGCCCGAGTTTTTGGGAGGCTGCAGCCTCTCCCCCTCCCCCCCAACACACACGCGTACGCCTATGGCCTTGAGACAACTGTCACAGACAGTTCATACAACATTGCAAATTGCAATAACCAATAAAATGATGAATATCAAGTATTTCACATCTGGAAATTATTTCTGCTTTTAAGAAATATAAAGCGACTTCATTATCAATTCACCCTTCCGGAGAGTACGTCACTTTCGCTACCATATATAGAACCTCGTGTTCGTGACATCAGTTAAAGCCATTTGTCAAAGCCTAACATCTTAAACACGAAAATGAGGCTTTATAGCCAAGGTGACATACTTTCCAGAAGTGTGTAATGGTGACTGATTCAAAGACGAATGACGCTCTGCAAACGATTTGTTGAAATGTGTTTAATTTGCTATTCGTTCAGTTTGTTAAATTTCACTCGTAATCAAAGTAGTAAGATTATGTAGCCACTAAAACGTTTAAAATCGTCAACCTGTAGTTACGAGTATTTTATATATCAAAAAACTACTTTACAATCGTCTTGGCTTGTTTTATATAGGCTGGGGAGTGGGAGTGGGCGAATTCTCTTGCCCTGAGGGAGGGCGGCGAGATTCCTAGGAAATTCGTCCTCCTCTACCACTGTATCTACTTTCACTCGACGTTACTTATTACAATTATTATTAAAATAGACGTGAAGTCGCCTCTCAAGAATATATTTGGGACATATATTTGGGAACTTTTTATATACTTATATACTTATTATTGTCATAGGCAAAATTTATATATACGTAACATTTGTTTTTCTTAATAACATGAGTAGTATAATTTGGGTAGCCTGTGGCGCACCCAGTGAACTCTAATAACACTGGAACCACTGACTGGAACACTGAGCTGTATAATAACTGGAGGACCTGCTCCTATACTTCGTTCAGTGATCAAAGTGAAGCCAAAAAAATGGCGGATTTTGACGTTTGCTAACGCCATTTCCATGACAACTGGTCCGTAATTCTCACAGAATTGCCACTGACCAACCGCGATCCTGAGCTTCAGACGACGTTTTCACCCCCCTGGTTTTGGCAGTGTTTTTAGCTATGGTTTTTAGTTAAAAACATAATATATTTTTCTCGTATTTTGCTGGGGGTTTTTTTCAACTTGGAAGGAATTAAAGTGCCGTTTTGCTCCACTTGCTGATGCAACAATTTACTTTACTTTACATAAAAGGACGAGTAATTCGTTTCACAGGTAAGATTCATGGGATGGATAGTACGAAATTTTTTTAATTTCAATATTGGACATTATTAAAAGTCATAAAAAAACCTTGTAAAATTTGTGGTCATAAGACTTACTGTTTTGTTTTAGCCCTGGCGATCTGTCTTACACAGATTTTTCCGGTGAAAATAATTTCTTAGTTAATTTAATACACTTAATATAGACCAGGATTAAGCACAAGGCCAGAGAGGGGAGCAACGAGGGCAAAATAGCCAGGGCCACTACACTGGATTCACTTGTTATATGACATCAACATATAGTCGTGTACTGTTAACAAGTCAACTGTTAACAAGTCAACTGTTAACAAGTCAACTGTTAATGGTCCGCATACAATAAATTGACTTGTCCGATTTTGTCATATAAACAAAACTCCTGATTTTAATAGTCCTGAAACTGTTAAATTTGATGTTGTGAGCAGTGGCATAGCCAGACTGAAACAGAAGTGGGGAAACAATCAATTGTGTCATCAAGAAATTGGTGGGTGGGTCAGTGACGGAGCTGCCAAAGGCATGAGCCTGTTAGCGGGTCTGGGGGCACGCTTACCCAGAAGATTTTAAATCTGAGGCCTCTCAGAGCCCTGAAATGCAATCAAATTCACTAGCTCAGTAAGGGACCAGTCATTATTAATGCCGGGTAGGGGGCTGGAGGAAATTTAGAGGGGCCACAAAAAGTTTTAACCATTGAAGTGGGGGGGGGGCAGAAAATATTTTGAACATAAAGGGGGGGGGGCAAAAAATAAAATCTATGGAATAGTTTGTAACATGTAATATCAAAAGAGTAATGGATATATACAGTATACATACATACATTGAACAGTAATGCCCAATATATTGAACCTAAAGTTGTGTCCTAACTACTGTATATGGAAATTGTCATCCTCATCATCACCGTAGAATTTGTCTGAAGGGTCATGCACTGTATTTGCAATTATGCAAGATTCAATTGACAGTTGTTGTCCTGTTTTACGCTTTTTAACACAGCGGACCTCTTTGGCATGTTCTGTTTCTGCATGTTGTTGACAGTCTCTTCTGCCATCTCTTCAATATAATGCTTCCACCAGACACAAATGTTTTTTTTATCAATTAGTAAAAGACTAGGCCTGATGTGTGGTTTTTTTGTTTGAGGGCCAACAACTTTTCAGGTATAAAGTCTGAATTGTCTATTGTGAAACTAAAGTCACTCCTGTCCACCTTGGCTATCATTTTCAATATTTACAATATTCTTTACAGCTGCAAGTAAACTGAGTATGAGGGCAGGAAAAATGCTTACGAAACTGACTTAGATTCATTGAATTCAGAATTGGGGGGAGGGGGCTATGAAATATGGTGCCTCAATGGGGGGGGGATAAATTTTGATTTTGTTAGAAAAATAAGGGGTCATGAGAAATTTTTGCTATTCATAAAAATTTCCTCCAGCCCCCTACCCGGCATTAATAATGACTTAATTGTCCCTAAAAACAATCCGTAAGAATCATTTACAAAAAAAATCATGTACTGGACATGTATTTCCACAACCAAGTGGAATACACAAAGAACTACAGCAAGAATGTTTTTATTAATTAACCTAACTGTGGATCCTTCCTCTCTCTTGAACAAATTGTTATCTTTGCCTGTCATATATTTTTTTCTTGACTTTCTTGGAATTAGTTACAGAGAAACTATGATTAACTAGTGGATAATGATTCACCATTTCAGTACTATGTAAAAATACTTTAATTAGTACACATGCAGTTTTATGGATGAGAAGAAGTATCGACAATTTTGATAATAAATGCTGTTTTTGAGGTGGGAAAATGTGTAATAATATTAGTGTAATATGATTGTTGTCTTTTGTCTTGCAGGAATTATTGGTTATATTGCAGGCATCACAGAACATGGGAGTTGATGGGACAAGGCATTAAAATACAGAATAGCCAAAAGCGAAGTCATAATAATTAATACCACAGTAACTTAATTATCTGATGGCAATCATAGATGGATTTTTTGGGGGGATGCAGGTGGTGTGCACCCCAAAAATATTTTCACCACCTCAGAACGTTTTCCCACCCCACCTAGAGATATTTGCACCCACCCCAGAAATTTAAATGCTGGTTTGATTAAATGACAGCAGTATAATTGAACTAAATAAGACTTAAAACAAGGCCAAAAATCTCGAAATATCCTGGGGGTCGGTGCCCCCAACCTTACCCCAACTCTGTCCCCACTAGTGACTGTACCCTCAGCATGGGCATACAGGAAGGAAAAAATTAGGTGGACGGAAAGAAATTTGCCTGACTTTTTTGGATTGTGCCCGAGTTGTCAAAAAAAAAATTGCAGAGAAACTTTCCGAAATTGTTGTCAACAGGGGGGGGAGGATGCTACGAAAAATTCCTATTAGATAGCATATTTCCCACAAAATTGACAGAATAATAAGCCAATACTGCCCAACTGGCTTTGTTTGTCCAACAAACTGGGGGGGGGCACACCCATGGTAGACCCCGGTAGACCCTGCTGCATCTTACTCAGCACACCATGTGCTCACTTTCCACCCCTGAATTTTTCTGCACACCCCCACCCCAAGCAAAATTTGAAAATGTCTATAGATTATGGTGATGATAACATAAAAGTATAAACCTTTATTACCGTAAGTTAATGTTAATTAATTAAGACTATTAAGTTAACACATGCTCCACTACATCATGTACACTTAATTATAATAATTTTAGTGTTAATTTAAAATTATTCACTGTTAATAATTCTACTGTATTGAAGAAGTTCAAATAAAATAGTTCAAAATTAATCCAGCTTTTGTGTCTTCAATTTCCATACATCTTGCTTGGTACTGCCCTACTTTTACTTGTTAATGTCAGAGCCACTCTATGGGTTAATTGGGAAACCAGAGTGAGTCAGGACAAATGCCAAATTATGATATGACAATTGTGAGATAATTCTGGAATAAACAAAAATATATTATATGTTGTAACTTTGAGCACAAAAATGATGATGGGAAAAACAAAACAATGTGACTCAACACCAAACCAGAGACACCAGAACCATTGGTGCAATTATCAGGCTTTTAATGGTATAATAATCAAAAGTGGCCAGGATACAAGGTACCTTCCCAGTGCTAGGGAAGCAACATACAGTAGTTGGTGTTCCAAATTGTTAAACCCATTAAGCTGCAGACAGGGCTGTACACAGGATTTTTTCACCGGGGGGGGGGAGTAAGGCCTATATGCCGAAAAAGTCCCAAATATCCAAAGAATAATTAATGAATTCTAAAAATCGTGAATATAGTTTTCTCTGGGGGGCAGTTGCCTCCCCGCTGTGTATGGCCCTGGCTGCAGAGCTTCCCCAGTGGGGCGCATTGCAGCTCAATTGGTTAATTATAAAGGTTATGATAGACGTTATGTACCACCTGAGCTTTCATCACCCCTACAACCCTCTGCCCCCCAACAATGTGTTATAAATGGCCAATGTACTACCTTTTCATCATACAGCAGCAACATTTTCTTGGGGGGGGGATCCAAAAATCTTGACATTGATTAGCCTTGTATGCAAAGTTGGCACATATTACACAAAACCTGAATATATTTAAACACATACCTGACATACCGTTTGCTTTGAAGGAACGTCTGGAGTTACTGTAATACCATTTTCTAAAGTACAGTATAGATAACAAAAAGTTTTAGTTTCTGCAACCAAATTTTGAAATATACAGATAACCGATTGCCAAATTACACCAAAAACACCAGCAAAAGGCTGTTTTCTTAACAAAAAGATTGCATTTCATCGTCAAGCTTAAGTTAAGCCTACCAATTTTATGTGAGATAAGATAAAGCATAAATAAAATTGAATGAAATACCTGTTTATAGCTCGCTGATTCAAATATCCTCTTCGGCTTTGCTCACATTTTGCGAGGACAGCGAGGTTTGAATTTTGTTGTCTTTCTCGGGAAGAATAACTCGTACGACTTGCACATCTTTGAACCAATAACCAAGTTTAGAAAAAATATCTCGAAAACATTTTAAAAATCGATTCAAATATCGAGAAAATACTACAAAACCCGAGCAAAATTGCAAAAATCTAAAGTTTTTTAAAGAAAACCAGGGGGGTGTGGAAATTGTAGCGGGCTCAGATCCGAGCCTGGTCAGTGGTAACTACCATGAGAAATACGGACCAGTTGTCATGGAGATGGCGTCAGCAAAGGCCGAAATCCGCCATGTTTTTGCCAGTGAACTCTATATATATATATATCTGGAATGATAACATTCAGTCATTTGATTGTGAAAACAATGAAGCCTCGATACCAGTCTTTCACGCGGATTGGACGTCAGTCTCAGTCCCTCAAACGTCAGGTTTACGCAGATTGGACGTCAGTTTCATTCCCCCTCTTGCAAACCGTTGCACGGCCAGTATAAATTTGAACGCAATCACGAAAAAAAATTAAAAACATGGCCAATATTGAATGGCCAGTATTGCATTGGCAATACATTTTAGGAGCAAACTGTTTTGCTCCTAAAATTTACTGCATTGAGTTCGCTGTCGGAAAAAAGTCGAGGAAAACTTCCCCGTGTGGAGAAAAGGATCACTTTTTCAAATATATTGTGTCGTACTGTCGTTCTGGATGCACAAGGAAAGAGATATTCTTGCGAGAAAATTTCATTTCACAGGTAGGTAAATTGACTTGCAACCGTGACTTTGCCGTTGCTATTTTTCGCGATTGTTTGAATTGTTTTTTAGTTTACCAGTTTTATAGTTTTTAGTCAATACACTGGTACGTTATTTTTTAAAGAATTTATTGTGTGATCGGAATTTGCCTGCCAGCAAAATGTAAATGAATATGTATGTGTGTTTGAATATAAATTAGACCATATGGGCTTAGTAAAAAATTATTTTAATAACTACGTTTCGGAGTATAACTCCATCTTCAGGTTAAAAGTGAATAAAGATATAAAACTGTGATAAAAACTTTCAAAACAATTACAAATTTTATATGTAAGTGATTTTTAATACTGTAAGAAAGTTCTTGAACAGTTGCTGACGAAGACAATGACGAATACTTATGTCGTGATTTTTTTGTCGGCTTCACTTTTCGCTCGCTGTTATCATTCCAGATATCTATATATAGAGTTCACTGGTATGGGCCAGTGAACTCTATATATATATATATATATCTGGAATGATAACAGCGAGCGAAAAGTGAAGCCGACAAAAAAAATCACGACATAAGTATTCGTCATCGTCTTCGTCATCAACTGTTCAAGAACTTTCTTACAGTATTAAAAATCACTTACATGTAAAATTTGTAATTGTTTTGAAAGTTTTTATCACAGTTTTTATATCTTTATTCACTTTTAACCTGAAGGTGGAGTTATACTCCGAAACGTAGTTATTAAAATATTTTTTTACTAAGCCCATATGGTCTAATTTATATTCAAACCATAGGCAGCCCAAAACGGCGTGTAGAATGCACCAATAATGCTTCCAAATGTCAATTTGCATTAAGCTCGCCCCATTCCTTTGTCATTTGTCGCGCGCCGCAAGCACTCAATTTGAAAAGCAGTGTTGATATATATAGATTATACCTAAGGTTGGCAACTATATCTCAACTGACGAATATACCACTTCGGCAAAACGCAAAATACTTCGTATACGTAAATAAAACATGATAAAAAATTATACCACATTGAACTCTGATATTTTTTCTACATGCCCGCATATAAATTTTGTTTTCAAGACTGCAAGAAAGATGAAAAATTTGCACAAACGTTTCATGGTCTGATGAAAATTTTGATGTGACTATGCGGGATGCCAGAGGTTATTTCATTCGTCATATTTTTAAAAAAATTATGTGATTCAATTGGTTGAAAAAATAAACAGTTTGTGACGTATTTATAGTAAAAATTTGGTTTCAGGGGGGGTTGAACTACAACAGGAAGACTGCTAAAATACAAGTGCGATTTTTTTTCGAAGATGAAATGGTGGATTTTAAAAACTTTTTACATCCATCCATAACTTTTATCTACAGCAAAACAACCAGATAACTTTTGGCTACATGTACACGAAATGTCATGAAATTCTGAGCAATAATGGCGAGGAAAATGTGCTATAAAAAAGACGGCGATATGTAATGCGAGCACGCTTCGTTGTGAAGCTCGGAAAAGTTATAGGTATGAATTATTTTATAGCGTTTTTAATACTGTAACTCGGAACAATAGGTTGGATAATTTATTTTTCCTAGTAATCAAGTGTTCAGTATTAAATACTGGATCTCTACAGTAGTTATAATTTTAAATAGCTATATAGCAAGAATATTTCGAAGTGAATTCTGTAAAACTGTTTTTATATCACTATAAAACTGTTTTTATATGAAAACAAATTTGCATTTTGGCCTGTTTTATTTATCATCAGTGTGAAAGACAGTACGTATTCACAGTAATAGATACAGTCACTAGTTTTTGTTAACTAACGTGTACTTTAAAGTTTAAACTAGGGAGATGTTTAGGCATTTATTATAGAATACATATTAAACTTTCAGAACTTTGATACAAGGTTGTTTATATATAAATGCAAAATTCCATGCTGGGGTATAAAATAATGCTAGCACTCTTACAAATTGCAGCCTATTTTGTGAACACATTCACTCAGTATTAAACGGAAAAATTTATCCAACTTATTGAACCAAGTTAAATTAAAACGCTATAACTAAATTCACTGCCTATATCTCGGCCTAATACACTTTGTCGAGCAAGGTTCACAACGAGGGGCAATTCACTCCAAAAATCCCGTACACTTCGTCAAAAAATCCGGAAAAAATCCAGAAAAAATCCATGAAATCCTCAAAATCCGTTGAATCCATCAAAATCCGAAAAATCCTTTAAAAACCACAGAAATCCTTCAAAAATCCACAGAAATTCTTCAAAATCCTCAAAAAATCCGCAAATCCAGAACAAATATATGAAGTACTTGGTGTAATTTACTCGTAAAGGTTCTTTGCCACGTTCAAAATGGCGGACAGCGAAAGCTAAACGCTTACCGTGATCGCTGTCATTATATTTCGTAATTATTGGACCACTCTACATTTCCATTTATACGCTCGAGTATATGCTCCCCCACTGATGGAATGTTTTGATGCGCAGAATATATGCGCAGAAAGGACTTTACCGCATCTTTAAGATTATTTGTTCAAAACGTTACCTAGCTCTATAACTCTATAATTTAAAAAAATCCAGAAAAAATCCGGAAAATCCAAACAAATCCGGAAAATCCAACAGATTTTCAAAAATCCAGAAAAAAATCCGAACAAATCCGGAAAATCCGAACAAATCCGGAAAATCCAGCAAATTTTCTCTTCAAAAATCCACTAAAAAATCCGCTAAAAAATCCGCGGATTTTTAAAAATCCGAAAATCCCGTACGCTTTTTTGGAGTGAAATGCCCCTCGGTTCACAACTCACAACGAAGCGTGCTCGCATTACATATCGCCGTCTTTTTTATAGCACATTTTCTTCGCCATTATTGCTCAGAATTTCATGACATTTCGTGTACATGTAGCCAAAAGTTACCTGGTTGTTTTGCTGTAGATAAAAGTTATGGATGGATGTAAAAAGTTTTTAAAATCCACCATTTCATCTTCGAAAAAAAATCGCACTTGTATTTTAGCAGTCTTCCTGTTGTAGTTCAACCCCCCCTGAAACCAAATTTTTACTATAAATACGTCACAAACTGTTTATTTTTTCAACCAATTGAATCACATAATTTTTTTAAAAATATGACGAATGAAATAACCTCTGGCATCCCGCATAGTCACATCAAAATTTTCATCAGACCATGAAACGTTTGTGCAAATTTTTCATCTTTCTTGCAGTCTTGAAAACAAAATTTATATGCGGGCATGTAGAAAAAATATCAGAGTTCAATGTGGTATAATTTTTTATCATGTTTTATTTACGTATACGACTGTATTTTGCGTTTTGCCGAAGTGGTATATTCGTCAGTTGAGATATAGTTGCCAACCTTAGGTATAATCTATATATATCAACACTGCTTTTCAAATTGAGTGCTTGCGGCGCGCGACAAATGACAAAGGAATGGGGCGAGCTTAATGCAAATTGACATTTGGAAGCATTATTGGTGCATTCTACACGCCGTTTTGGCCTGCCTATGTTCAAACACACGTACATGTTCATTTACATTTTGCTGGCAGGCAAATTCCGATCACACAATAAATTCTTTAAAAAATAACGTACTAGTGTATTGACTAAAAACTATAAAACTGGCAAACTAAAAAACAATTCAAACAATCGCTAAAAATGGCAACGGCAAAGTCACAGTTGCAAGTCAATTTACCTACCTGTGAAATGAAATTTTCTCGCAAGAATATCTCTTTCCTTGTGCATCCAGAACGACAGTACGACACAATATATTCGAAAAAGTGATTCTTTTCTCCACACAGGGAAGTTTTCCTCGACTTTTTTCCGACCGCGAACTCAATGCAGTAAATTTTAGGAGCAAAACAGTTTGCTCTACATGTTTGCGATTGGCCATGTTTTTAATTGTTTTTTCGTGATTGCGTTCAAATTTATACTGGCCGTGCAACGGTTTGCAAGAGGGGGAATGAAACTGACGTCCAATCCGCGTAAACCTGACGTTTGAGGGACTGAGACTGACGTCCAATCCGCGTGAAAGACTGGTATCGAGGCTTCATTGTTTTCACAATCAAATGACTGAATGTTATCGTTCCAGATATATATATATATATATATAGAGTTCACTGGTATGGGCATGTTTATCAGCAGTTATCGTTCCAGTATATAGTAGAGTTCACTGGTTGAACCTACTGTCTTCTGAAAGTACTTCGGCTAAAATAACAACTTGAGCAAGACGACCAACATTAGGGTCACGAAAACAGTCGAAATCATGCCATAAAATGCACGAAAAGTTCTTTTAAAAACTTAGTTTTAAACTGGATTGAACTTGCTTTAATGCTATATCGTATTTCATGAAAACATGCCAGGTATTTTCATTCAAAAACACGCTCAAAAAATCGTAACTACTCACTTGGATTTAGTGTTCATGTTTCTTGCGATTTCCCACTTCACTTTTCCGTTAGATTGAAAGAAATTGCTGTTTTTCTGGCTGAAAATCGCACGACTTGATTTGGACAAGAACTTGACTTGAAACATATGCACACTCCCTTATGTTTTACAATATATTTTATATATAAAACACTTTAAAAACCTCTTCTTTTTCATCCTTAAAACTTGCTGCAAAGTCCTATCTTGTGACACTTTGCGGTTGTCACAGATTTTGTAAAAAAATATAGTTTTAAAGTCGAAAATCTTCGCAAACTTTTGATCAATTTTCTCGCATGATGTATCGTTTGAAAGCCCGAATTTTGCACTTTATACTCGTGACCGTTGCT
>CACRXK020005559.1:0-10827 GCA_902702795.2 Paramuricea clavata
ATATATATATATATATATATATATATATATATATATATATATATATATATATATATATATATATATGTATATGTATGTAGGCCTACTATGTTTTCTCAATTATTTCGTGTTGTTTAATATATATCATGCAATTCAAACCAAATCAGTCACACGTAAGACACAGCAGTATATATGCTAGCTACTACATGACAGATTTATGAAAACGAAAAGACTAAAGGAGTGCATGAACATCATTATATTTAATTTATGTTCCATCTGCACAGCAAAAAATCACTTTCTTATTTTAAGAAAAAAAACAACTTATTTTAAGAAAATTTTCTTAAAATAAGTCCAAATTTTCTTGGGAGACTGGTAAGAAAATTTTCTTACTAATTTTCTTAAGAATTTTTTTCTTAAGAAAATCATGAGATTTTTCTTAAAATAAGAATACCAATTTCTTATTTTAAGAATATTTTTTCCTTTAAAATTTCTTATTTTAAGAAAATTTTCTTAAAATAAGTCCAAATTTTCTTGGGAGACTGGTAAGAAAATTTTCTTACTAATTTTCTTAAGAATTTTTTTCTTAAGAAAATCTTAAGAAAATCATGAGATATTTCTTAAAATAAGAAAACTCAATTTCTTATTTTATAAATATTTTCTCTTTAAAATTTCTTAGTTTAAGGAAGAGGTATATTTTTATTTTATAAGGACCAACAAGTTATAGTAATGATATATTGATTATAGACTGGAAGCAATTATAAAGAATACATGGCACCTTGCATGCAATAGTTTATACTGTATATAAATATATCACATGATATTCATCATATAGTAATATATACCACATGATATTCATACAGAAAAATATATACCACATGATATTCATCATACAGTACATACTGTATTAGTACCAGCTTATTGCATATCAACTTTGAAACTCTGGTAGCTTGTCATCGTCGACTTAAACAAATTGGCAATGTCTTGTGACACATTTGTGTCTTAAAAATCTAATGCTGAAAAACATTCAAACCAATTTCCTGCATCTGCGAATAATCAAAATCCAGAAGGTAGAAACTGGCAAGAAGTGCAAGTACTGCCTCATTCAAATTGGGACATCTCATATGTATTGTTTCAAGTTTTAAACACTGAAGACGTTCACAATCACATTATTTGTATGAAGGTGAATTTGTGTGCGATGACTGATGAGGATATAAAGTGACTGGTCAACAGGGATTTTTAGCCAGTCATTGACTGTTGACTGGCCGTTATCTTGAGCCCGGGATGCATGCGACGATGACAAGTTACCTAGCTGCTGGTCTACACTATTTAATATACTGTATCAAACAATTAAATAAATTAATGGATAGAGTATAGACAGTACATATACACATGCCAAATTCAATGTTCTACTCTAAATCAGCCTTGAATTTTCGGAAACTTGTTAGTGCTGACTGAAATGAATCGGCAACCTCTTGAGGAACATTAATGTCTTGAAATACATAATGCTCATGGAGAACAATTAATCCAATCTCCGGAAAGTGTGGATAATCAAAAACTAAAAGATAAAAACTTGCCAGCACTGCAGTGCTTCATTCAGCTCTGTTACGTCCACTTCGGCCAGAATTCTCTTTCCAACGATAACACTGTAGGTAACATTTCGTCTTTTCCACCAAGAGGACAGGTACATTACCAGAACGTTTGGAGCACCAAACTTCATGGTGTTCGTTATCCTAACAAAGAATTACATGGATGTACAGTATGCATGATATATGATTAATTACATAGTCATTTAAATATAAAGTAAAAATAAAATAGACTTTCACATTGGCTGTGTGAACATAACAGACTTAAGACCCTCCTCCGCTCATGGCAAAAACCAACTCGCAAGCTAGCTATTGTACAAGACATTATCCAATCACAATGCTCAACAGTTTATTTCAATAAGATGGAAGCACTCACAGCAGGCTGGTCACTTGGTTTTGCAATGAGTGGAAAAGAGCTTTTAAATTGAAGATGTGAACATCAAGACAAGGTCAATTACTGCATGGTGGACAGATCTGGAAGCTAAATAAACTGCAATATTTTCACACCATCACACATCCTGAACAGGGCCGTACACAGCGGGTGGGGGGGGGGGTGGTAGGGCGCAACTGCCCCCGAAGAAAACTATATTTACGAATTTTTAGAATGTCATTATTAATTATTCTTTGGATATTTGGGACTTTTTTCGGCATATAGGCCTTACTGCCCCCTGGTGAAAAAATGTTGCGTATGGCCCTGATCCTGAATCTAAATCTGTCTAATGTTGCCAAAGTTCACTCAGTATATAATTATGCTAATTAACCTATGCCTAAAACTTTCTATAACCCAGGAAAATGACATGGATGCAATAAATCTGTAAGGGTGAATTTACCAATTTATTTTCATAATTACAAACCTTTAGTGCTTGGACTTCTTTCCAGAGCTGAATATTCCATGCAAATTTTGAAAATTATGTATGATCTTAGAATCTATAAAAAATCAACATGTATTCAATTCAAAGCAAAACAGGAATGGATAAACTTGGCTGAATTAGCCCAGATATTATTTCTATCCCCTCAGTTGGAAATAAGTAGGCATAAGAAATAAGCATAAGTTAACTTCCTTTTTCTTGCCAATAATGCAGGGGGAATTTCTTGTTAGTTTGTGGGATAGCCTGTCCTGTGTGTTGCAATTCACACAGAAACTAGCCAGCTAGATTGCCGGATGGTTGAGGCCTGTAAATACAAAGGCGAGTGAGTTAGCCATGCAAGCAAGGCAAGTTACTGTTTGTATGGGATTGGCTTATATAGCATTTGCTAAGCAAATTCCATATAAACAGAAACTTAGCATAAATTTGTGCAAAACACAAAGTCGCTTAAAAGATTTCAAAAACATTACATACAAAATATAATGATAATACAAGAATTAATGGCAAGAAATTCAGGAAAGCTGATATCTAATCATTCATATTTATTTGTAAGCTATTATTTTAAATGCAAGACAAATTTCTACCTTTCCCGAGTAAAGTGTTTACATGGATGGTAAAATAAGTCATTTCACCTGGGCAAGATTTTGTGTCTTTCTGCCAGAACTTGCCAAGGTGAGTTGCCAGGTTGTATCATATAAACTCACCTTGCCGGGTAACTTGCCTCCATTTAAACAGGCCCCTTATATAGACATTCTCATATGAACAACCCCTATAAACATGATTTTTTTGTGTTGGTCTTGTGTACTCAGGTGAATATGATATTTGTGATGTTACTCTGAGTGAGTATCCACACCGGGCAAGCTTGAAAAATATGCCTGGCCACATGGGAATCGAACCTACGACCTTTGGAATACTAGCCCAATGCTCTGCCAACTGAGCTACGCGGTCAGGTCGGGTAATCTAATAATCATGATTTTTTTGCAGAGTATTGGGCTAGTATTCGAAAGGTCGTAGGTTCGATTCCCACTGTAGCCAGGCATATTTTTCAAGCTTGCCGAGTGTGGATACACACTCAGAGTAACATCACAAATACCGGTATCATATTCACCTGAGTACACCCAACACACACACAAAAAAATCATGATTATTAGATTACATTGATGTCGAAGGAAGTAGAGTCAGTTCCGAAATATCACATACTCGAACCAATCTGACCGCGTAGCTCAGTTGGCAGAGCATTGGACTAGTATTCCAAAGGTCGTAGGTTCGATTCCCACCCTTGCCAGGCATATTTTTCAAGCTTGCCCAGTGTGGATACACACTCAGAGTAACATCATAAATATCAACCCCTATAAATTTTAATGTAAAATTATAAGTTTGATACCGGCAATTAAACACTATGAACTATCGAGTTTATACTTGAATCAGCATATATCAATGGTCGACACGAAATCAGATTTAATTAAACAGGAATACTGCACACTATTTGGTGTCGTTTTACATATTTTGAATACATGTGCATATACATACAGCATGCTAGAATATCGTCTTGAATATATGCACGTTCAAACCGCATGTTGTTTGTATAATTGAGATTTTAGCATTAACTGACAATAATCGGTATTTATTACCCGGCCATTTTTGTGTTTTGTTGAGAAAATATGTACGAGCAATGAGAATTGCCGAGTCGAGACTTGAGATGTTTTACCAACGACGGGAAATCGACTGGTTGTTGCAAAACACTGGGCTTTCTAATACACAAAATATGAACAAAAAACATTACCTTGCCGTATCTGACCATATCCAATGCCTTCAGAAGTAATTTGGCCAAGTAAAGATGCGTTTAGGTGTCCAAAATTAACATTTTTAACGACCATAATTTACACTATAAGCTCTTTGTTCCAAAGTCAAACCGCCGAAGGATCAAAGTTCAAATTGCCGCGTCTTACCCAGAGTCGCCTGCGCTCCTTCGCCCAGCGGCTACGCTCGTGTTCCAAGATCCGCCATGTAAAGTGTAGTGAAATGTATCTCACTAAAGCCTCTGCTGTGCCTCTGCGGAGGAGAGACCCAGAGTCCTCTAAGCTCTGGCTTATTATGGCAATTATTATGGTTTTACTTTTTATGAAAATGCTGAGATGCATGTGATTGCGATTCATACTACAATATGGAGTCTGAATAACAACAGAAACACCTGATCGGTTGAAATTATTGTGTGTATAAAAAAATATATAGAAACTATAACGATTAAAAATCGTAATATGCATGTGCATGCATGGTGCAATTTGTACTTAATTCAAGAATATTGCAAAAACAACTCCCTTATTTTGAGAAAGATAATCTGCATTGAGGAAATTAATCATTCCATCAATCAAGAAACGGTTAATTAATGTATATATTTTCAAGAGAAAACGTCTTATGAGTTATGTTGAAAAACGAGGTTCGTTTTAATAAAGCATGCATGCAGTTAGAGGAAATAACTTATCATTTTAAGAAAACAGTTATATGTGGAATCATGGATAATAAAATAAATATAGTTGTTTTACAATCCAAGGTGGAATTAACTATATTATATACGAAGTATTTTTCTTCAGAAATAATTTTCTTATTTTAAGAAAACGGAATCTTAAATCAAGAAATATTTTTTTAAGAAATAATTTTCTCATTTTAAGAGAACAGTTATCTTAAATCAAGAAATAATTTTTCTTGAGAAATAATTTTCTCATTTTAGGAAAACAGTTTTCTTAAATTAAGAATAATTTTTTTCTTAAGAAATGATTTTCTCATTTTGAGAAAACATTTTCTTAAATTAAGAAAAGAAGTTTTCTTAAGAAATAAGTTTCTTATTTTAAGAAAATATTTTCTTAAATTAAGAAAATAATTTTTCTTAAGAAATTGATTTTTTGCTGTGTGGGTGGTTTTATGCGCAAATTTTTTAGCTTATTGTTAGGTTGTTGTTGGTTTTTAGCTAATGCTTTTGATTTTCTTGTCTTCACTTTCACATTAGCAGTTCTATGTGATATGCAACCTCACGCAAAAAATTGATGGCAATACGGTAGTTGTTTTTGACAATTAGGCACAGTCACTAATTCAGCATCAGAAACGTCACCAACTGAACAAGGCCTGCAGAATGTGATATTTTATAATTATACACGATGAGTCATCACATAAAATTATAAAATTTGTGAGTTGTGTTAGATCTATAGCCTTTATACCTTCGATAAGCTGCAATCGCCTAAGAGCCGCCTCTTAAGAGCCGAGTTATAGAATACAGTAGAGCTAGCTACTTCATATATTTGGTTTGACATTTGCCAATCGCAACGGGGTATTCAATTCTGCTAGCTATTTTAGTTGAATCAATTAATTTTTTTTTGACCCCATTGTGAACAAGCATGCAAACAAATATCATTGCGTTAGTAATTAAAAATAATGTTCAACTTCTCCCTCACATCAGTTTTGCTTGATTGATGATACTCTATGGTGTTCTGCAGTTGCAGTGTCAGCGAGCCCTAAAATCACAGCGTGATCCGAACTATATAACTGCGGTTCACGCTATGATTTTTTGTGCGGGTGGTAAAGTTTCTTTCAAGGCAGGTGGTAAGCAGAGGTTTTGTTGAAGGAATAAAATATTTACAGATTACTTGACAACAACTTCAAAAGATGAAATGGATTTTGTGTCGTTTTCGTTTTTATTTTATCATTGTTTTAAGTTTTGTTCAAACAAGTGATTTGATGAAGAGTGTAAGTACGCAAGGTAGGTTTTCGGTAGGTTTTCGGGAGACATATATTGGGATGTGGGTTTGTTTAAAGTAAAATAAAAAATATCATTGAAACATGTCAGATATTATTAATAGTAATTAAAACAATATTGAAACATACTTTCCTCGCCCTCTGTGCTTCTACACTCGACGTAATCTAGAGATGTTCACCAACGTAATACAACATAAACGACTATTTATCCTCAACCAAGAGCCGGCCGGATCGAGCTAATTAATGTTTTGTGAGCATGCATGGAGCGAATAGTCGCCGAGAAACGAAGACTTCATTACGCGTATCCTTGTGAGAAGTTCAAAATTGTTTTGTGTTGTCACTAAAAAGAAAACATGTTGCCGATTAATGTGTCAACTGCAAACTGTTCCACATGGACATACTGTATATCCAAGGTTCGGGATATCATCCTAAAATTTACTAAACATTTCGTGACGCTATAGTCGCTGAGGAAAGAATGCTTCATTACGCGCATGGTATGGTAAAACTTTATTTAAACACGCTAGCCTCGATCAACGTGAGCTGCTTTTCATGAAGGACGTCGCACAATAACTATTAACAAATTAAAGAGTATACACATTAAACTACATACAAGTTAAACTATATAGAAAAAAAAGGAAGCAAAGGATAATAGAAAAGGAATTATATAAAAACTTTACAAGAACTATATAAAAACTTAAGAAGGGTTTCAGAATTTTTTGAATCCTCAGAAAGATGACTCCATTGCATGGGACCACTATATCGAAAAGTTTTCTTTAAATATTCACTATTAGGCTTAGGTAAACATAGATCTGTATCGCTACTACGCAAATCATAATTAGATTGGATTGTGTTTCTTTTGCAGAAACACTCGTTTAGATTAGGGGCAGTGTGGTTATTAAGTATTTTGGACATCATTATTAATTTATTTTCTAAACGTTTCACATCAAGTGTTTGCCAACCGAGAGCATCCAAAACATCAGTAGACCTAATATCATAACTGGCCCCAGTAATCACTCTAGCTGCACTGGATTGAAATTTTTGTAGTTTATCTTGAAGTATTTTTCCACAGGTATCCCAAAGAGGGGAACAACAATCAAAGTAGGCTTGAATTAATGCTTTATAAATTGTTTGCACAGTTGAAGGTGGGACAAAGTTTGATAGCTCCAATTCCAGCACTGACTTTAAAACATATCGAATCGATGTGTGCATCCCAAGTTAATTTTTCGTTAATGTCCATCCCTAAACATGTATATTTGCTGGTTCGAGGGACTGGGATATTATTAATCAATATTGGCGTATTTCCAATTTTATTGATGAGGTTATGAGATGAAGCAATAAACGTGACTTTTGTTTTGATGGGATGATGTTGAAACTTATTTTTAAAAGCCACCTCTGAATATTATTTAGATCATCATTTAAATTTTGAGCTAATGTCTCAAAATCATATGAGGAAGACGAAATTTGAGTATCATCTGCCTAGAGATACTGAGTTGTTTTTTCCAAGTGAGCTGGCATCTTATTTTCTTCGGTAAGGATGTGTGCCCATTTACCAAGCAAACTTGCTCTCTATTCGTTAGGTAGGACTCAAACCATTTCAGTTCAATTTCATGTATTCCGAATTGATTTTTTAGCTTTCTCAATAAAATCTTATGGTTAATAGAATGAAACGCTTTGCGAATATCCAAAAAAACTACTCCATTTATTTTGCCTTTATCCATATCACTAAGCCATTGGTCACACATCTGAATAAGCGCGCCCACAGTTCCATGTTTTGGTCCGAATTCCTGATTGAGATTTTGATAATAGCGAGTTTTCGTTCAGATATTTATATATTTTAGTAAGCACTTCTCTTTCGAATACTTCGCTCATAATGGGTAGAATCGAAATTGGACGATAATTTTCACACTTTTTTCGTCCTTCTGATTTATAAATCGGAGACATTCGAGCTAATTTCCAGTCGTTTATGTAAGTACCAGTGCAAAGAGGCTGTTTGAATATAACGGTCAACGATGGAGCGATGATTTGTGATGCCGCCTTAAGAAATTTTGCCGGTATGTTATCAACACCGGTTGCTTTAGAAGCTTTCAGATTTTGAAGACGCAAGGCAACATTACTCACACTGATATCGGAAAAATAAAAACGAGTCCCAGGACAATGTTGGTGGAAATTTGGATCCGGCATCACCCAATTTATTATAGAGTTGAACAGACTCAGCTGCTAAGTTTATTCCTATATTCGTAAAAAAATCATTAAAAGATTCAGCAATAACTTTATCATCAGAAACAATTGTATCATTAATTAAAAGCTCTTTAGCACTCGGCGATTTACGTTTTCGTCCCGAAATGGCATTTATCAAGGACCAGCTTTCTTTAACATTTTTAGAAAGTGTACAATGCTCAATTTTCTCACAAAAATATTTTAACTTTGCCTTACGGATCTCGATGTTCACGTTATTGCGCTCAGATTTTTTGAACAACTATTGCGACTGAGAATCGTGCTATATTGCTTGTTTTTTGTTGAAACTAGAAATCCCTCTTTCTCATACGCTGTTTAACTTGGGGGTGTAATCCATGGTATGGCACGGTTCTGTCTCAACCTCTTCTGCCGTAGAGGTGCATGAAGAGCATCAAGAAAGAGCGATTTCCACACCTTCCAGGACGTGTTTGGACTGGCAAATTAATTTATAGAATCCTAATGTAGTTGGGAAATATCATGCATAAAGTCGTTTTGAACAAAATATTTAAAATCTCTAACTTCTCTAACCATGGGTGACGTTTTTCCCGATTTTGGTAACGTAAGTTTTCTAATTTGGTGGTCTATACCAAGCATTAATTAAAAGTGATTTGTTGTATGGCCTATTAATTTCAATACATACCATCTCAAAATCTTTCTATATTAGATCTTTCCTTTCCGAGAATGGTATGTTATCACGGACATATAAAACCACCCCACCCACATATCTATTACGGTCTTTCCGAATAATATCATACCCAAATATATGTAATTCATTATCAGATATACTGTTATCTATTTTTGATTCATTGATAGCAAGAATATCAAAGGTGTACTCTGTAAGAAGTACTCTTATTTCATCTATATGCTTTAATAAACTATTGATATTCAAGCTAGCAGCCAGGTTGACGATCTTGGGACGCCATGATCTTACGACGATCTCTCCACGATCTTGCCATGATCTTACAAAGATCTTGCCATGATCTTCCCATGATCTTACGAAGAGCTTGCCATGATCTTGCCATGATCTTACGAAGATCTCGCGATGATCTTACGAAGATGTTGCCATGATCTTACGAAGATCTTACGAAGAACTTGCCATGATATTTCCATGATCTTCCATAGAGCTTGCCATGATCTTGTTATGATCTTGCCATGATCTTCCAAAGATCTTGCCATGATATTCCCATGACCTTACGAAGATTTTGCCATAATTATGGCAAGATTTTGAAAGATCATGGCAAGATCTTGACAACATTATAGTAAAATCATGGCAGGATCTTCTGGAAATCTTGACAAAATCATGGCACGATCTTGAACGATCGTGGCAAGATATTGAACTATCACGGCAAGATCTTGACAACATTAAAGTAAAATCATGGCAAGATCTTGTGGAAATCTTGACAAGATCATGGAATGATCTTGAACGACTGTGGCAAGATATTGAACTATCACAGCAAAATCTTGACAACACTATAGCAAAATCATGGCAAGATCTTGTGGACATCTTGAAATGAACATTGCAAGATCTAGAAAGATCATGGCAAGATCTTGACAAAAGTGTACTTTAACTTTATTTTAAAAATGTATCAAGACCTTGGCAGGAAAATAAGAAATTTTTGCCAAGATCATAGCAAGATCTTGCCACGATAATTTGTTGATCGATCTTAGCATGGTTTCACAAGATCTTACAAGATCCTGTAAGATCTTACAAGATCCTGGCAAGATGTTCAACCTGGACAATCTTTAAACCCTTCGATTTAGTTATGTCACGCAACAAATTGTCACAGATACCTTGTTAACGTAGTGTTCGAGAGGTCCCTGCTAGCAAGGGCAATTCCATTTAATGTCCACAGCCCCCCTACGGATGAGTTTTTCTGAAGGGTGACTCAAAAAATTTACAAATTTCTGAGGGGTGTTTTGTGTCGGCACTTTGATCTTTTTTTCTTAGGGGTTAAAATTTTACTGACCTCATCCGTAGGGGGGGGGGGTGGATATTAAATGGAATGGCCCTAACGTCATCAGCAGTTTGTTCGCTATGGCATGAAAATCCTCTGTGGAACTTCTACATGGTCTTCTTGGACTCACATGTTGTTCACCTTTGAGGAATCTAATAAAACTAGTTGCTAAAAATGCAGAACCTTTAGGATTTAGATGCAGCTTACCGCCATTCAAACATGTATTGTTGATGTTTGTGTGATGTTACTCTGAGTGTATATCCACACCGGGCAGGCTTGAAAAATATGCCTGGCCACGGCGGGATTCGAACCTACGACCTTTGGATACTAGCCTACTACTTGAACCGTCCTGACCGCGTAGCTCAGTTGGAAGAGCATTGGGCTAGTATCCAAAGGTCGTAGGTTCGAATCCCGCCGTGGCCAGGCATATTTTTCAAGCCTGCCCGGTGTGGATATACACTC
>CACRXK020005559.1:10847-27677 GCA_902702795.2 Paramuricea clavata
TCAACACAGCAGATTTCATAAATATTAGATTACACTGATATCGAAGGAACTAGACTCAGTTCCGAAATATCGCTTACTCGAACCGTCCTGACCGCGTAGCTCAGTTGGAAGAGCATTGGGCTAGTATTCCAAAGGTCGTAGGTTCGAATCCCGCCGTGGCCAGGCATATTTTTCAAGCCTGCCCGGTGTGGATATACACTCAGAGTAACATCACACAAACATCTTATTCACCTGAGTACATTACACCAACACAGCAGATTTCATAAATATTAGATTACACTGATATCGAAGGAACTAGACTCAGTTCCGAAATATCGCTTACTTGAACCGTCCTGACCGCGTAGCTCAGTTGGAAGAGCATTCGGCTAGTATTCCAAAGGTCGTAGGTTCGAATCCCGCCGTGGCCAGGCATATTTTTCAAGCCTGCCCGGTGTGGATATACACTCAGAGTAACATCACACAAACAGGAGGGGAGATGTTACAAAGAGCATGCGCATTAAGAAACTTATGAACATCCCACAATCTTTAGTGTAATGTTAGTCATGTAAATATGTAGATATGTGTGAATAAATAATTGTATTTTTGTGTGACTTAAATCGTGGTAACACCATGAATTCATACAGGTCACAATCCTCGGAATATTATACATGTGTAAGTTTCAAATTAATCTTGGCCGGTTCTCGTTAAAATCTTTCAGGAAACACATGTAAGTGCTTTTCATTATACTATTATATAAAGATATAACGTAATAAATTGACAACACAGGATTTTCTAATGATTTTCAATATACTATTTATATAAAGATATATCGTAATAAATTAATAACACAGGGTAAGATTGGGCCGCCTGTACTCTTAGTTTCATCGCATTCAATTCCGACGTATAGTCTCCCGTCTTGGTGATATTTGAACTTAGCGACAATTGGCCGCGGTTTGCTTGCTCCCGGTTTTGGTCATGCCCATCTTCTCTTCCAACAGCTTATGAATGATTGGTGTTGTTTCCTCGTCTCTAGTCTCTGGGATATTGTAGAAAATTAAATTGTCACGCATTGACCTAGCTTGAAGGTCAATGAGGCTTTTGTTTAGAAGTGTATTCTCATTTTCCAGCTTCTCTAATATTAATCGTTGTCTTGTACGTTCATCCATTTTCTTTCGTTCTGAACAGAAATTCTTGCATATAATTTTACAAATATACTCGCGTTGTAAAGTTTCATTGTACGATACCTTTCGACTTTGAAGTAAGTTGGCAATTATTGAGACGTTGGTTTAGTTGTATGAATGAATTTCTGATCGATACATTGCTGTTCAGCAAGTAGCAACACGTAGCGTTGAAATTCATCAGACCATGTCAAGTACAACATCTCTCGCTTCAAAGTTCAAACGCTTCGCAATCTTCAAGTATTCAGGTCGAGAATCTTCAAAACTACTTTGGTTCTCTGTTTAGCGGGATTTCCATTTCAAATTTCGTATATTTTATCAAAAAGTCTCTGTATTTTCGCTGTATATTTTCGCGAATTTGCGATCAAATTCTGTAACATTCACATTTGTTGTTGTTTTCAGTAGCGTGGAGTGGCGATTCTCCGATTGGTTAATTCACGATTGTTGTGAGAACTGCACATTTCATCAGTAAGTTAACCGTCGTTTTACTGTAGTAATTTTATAAAACAATTACCAAATGGTTTTCCCGTGCAGGATAGCATGATGCATGCACTTGGGATGTTGCTCGACTTTCGGAAAGCGTAAAAATACACTCGCCTACGGCTCGTGTATTTTCACGCTTTCCGAAAATCTCGCAACATCCTGTGTGCATGGATCACGCTATCCTGCACGGAAAACCATTCGTTATTCCGACATCTCCGAAATGTGGTAAACCGTGAAAGAAAAGTGCTTCGTAGTAGATATTACACCTCTAGAGTTGCGAACCTCAAGAATACCAAACCGAACCAGTGGTGGAACGAGGTTAAAAAGATTTCAGGAATGATCCCTGCTGCATCGACCGGTGATATTCGTTCACAACTTCACATCAGTGGCATCGATGGAATGTCCAGTAAGGATATCACTGTCCTGATCAACCCCGCACTTCTCGAACCTATGCAAACATACCAACCACTTGATTGTCTTCCTCCCATAGATGGAAATCCTGAGGTACTAAAGCTTGATGCTTATTCAGTCTATTCAGCATTACTAACGTTGAACCCTCGCAAAGCGTCGGAACCAGGCGGGGTGCCAAACTGACTGCTTAAATAATGCCGACTTCCTTGCAAACCCCGTTTGTGATATCCTGAACAGCTCTTCCGACGAACAAGCGCTTTTGGCATCCTGGAAATACGTAATTGTTACACCACTGCCAAATACGAAACCAGTTACCATAATTGCCAGCATATTAGACCAATTTCACCAACTCCGACTCTATCAAAGTTAGCTGAGGACTTTGTCGTAAGAAATTATGTTGGCACTGCCGTTCTTGAGAACATCGATCCTAATCAATTTGGTGCAGTACCGAAATCATCTACTACTCAGGCTCTTATTTCCATGATGCACACATGGGCTTCTGCCACTGATGGAACAGGTGCAACAGTGAGGGTCGTGTGACTAGATTACAGAAAATCTTTTGATCTGATCGACCATCGCATTCTACAGGGCATCTAAAAAAACGCTATGGAAATTCAACAGGCTGTCGTGCATCATAAACGAGGCTAAACAATTGAATTTTTACATACGACGAAAGAACAGTCTTGTAGGTTTACAATGATACTCTTTTTAAATCGTAACGGTGAGAAATGGCCACATACTCGTCAAATAAAAATTGCGGGTCGAAATCACATTCTTCCACAATTGGGAATTGCATGAAAAACGAAACATAGACAATTGCCAAGAGGGAATTAAATTGAATGTTAAATGATCTTAAATAAGCTCAACTCGTCAATCTTTGTCTTATACCTGGTTCAAACTGCTCGTAATTCGTCGGCGATCTATTGTGTTCTTCAGTTCCTAGATCATAATTTCTTCTAAAATCCATGTAAATTGTCATTGAAAAGCCCATTTTAGGGAATGGCAATTAATAAATTCAAATTCAAACAAAGCATTTTACACACCAATGACCATGCACAGACAATGGAAATCCCCGATCTTACGACCAGTGTGAACCCAGCATAAATCAGACAATAACTCAATAAGAACGTCCATTGAACATGGTTCAATTAACCCGTGAACAGAGAACATTCGTAATCAAAACCTTTTACGAAACATATAGCTTGAAGTAGGCTCGCGTTGCTTTTGGATTGACTAACTTTGCATAATTAATTCCCGACGGTGGAAGAATGTGATTTCGACCGGCAATTTTTATTTGACGAGTATGTGGCCATTTCTCATCGTTACAGTTTAAAAAAGGTATCATAGAAAAGCTAAATAATAACTCTTTCGTCCTATGTAAAAATTGAATTGTTTAGCTAAGTTTATGATGCACGACAGCCTATTGAATTTCCATAGCGTTTTTTAGACACCTGTAGTTGACAAGATCCTTTCTCTTCAAATGCCGCGTGGTGTAGCTCGCTGGGTGTGTGACTTTTTGTTGAACAGGTTCCAACGTGTCAAACTGTCCAACGATTGTTTCTCGGAATGGGGTGCAGTTCCATCTGGTCAGGGTTTGATACTGGGGCCCTGGCTGTTCCTATTAATGCATGATAAATGACCTCAACCCACCTGATGTGCACTCTTGGAAATATGCGGATGACACCACTTTGGCTGAGGTTGTTCCACAGAATGGTCAAACCAATATTCAGAACGCCGTAACTGAAGTTGAAAAATGGTCTAACATCAACAAGCTCCAGCTGAATGCTGACAAGTGGAAGGAAATGGTCATTGATTTCAAGAAAGAGAAGCATCAGTTCGATACCATCACTGTGAACTGCAAAGAACTTTAGTTAGTGAGCAGCGCCAAAGTATTAGATGTTACCATATCCAACTCCCTACAATGGGTCGACCATATAAATAATCTTATAAAGAAGGCAAATAAACGCTTGTATTTCTTGGTTTTGCTCAAGCGCGCTGACGTGCCTGCTCATGATATCATCAGCTTCTACAACACTTGCATCAGATCCGTACTTGAGTATTGTGCGCCCGTTTTTCATCATGCTCTCCCAGGATATTTGTGTGACGATATCTTGAACGCGTTCAAAAACGTGCGCTATCGATTATATCTCCGTGATTATCCTATACCACAGATTACGTAAGGACAGATGTATAACCCAGTTCATGACAAAAGTTGTCCCACGGTCGCCATCTTCCTAGCAAGTGTCGCTCGCGTGGTATTACGTCATTTGGCAATACGTCATTGCCTTTAATTCAAAAATGCTTTCAAAACCTTTCCTACAACTTTAATTGCTTTCAACAACTTTGAACATTCAACAAATGATGCACTTGATTGTTTAATCTATAAATTTCGATAAAAAAAGCCGCAATAAAATGCAAAATTTCGTGTTTTCCGGGATGCCATCTTCCTAGCAAGTGTCATGGCGTGAGCATGAAGTGTACATCTAGGGAAATTTGAGGACATGAAGTCCTATTAAGTTACACATCTGGTATATACTTCATCTTTGCCTATACGGACAATCTTACTGTACACGATATCAGTACTTTGAAAGACAGGCGCCAGAAACTTTGTAAGAAACTTTTCCAGACAGTTGTGTCCGATGCTGATCACCAGCTTTACCATCTTGTACCGCCCTCAAAGACATCAGTATACAACTTAAGAAGACCGCGTCGTTTTGATTGTCCTGCTACACGAACAAATTGTTTTAGTAACTGTTATATTCTGTCAATGTCAAAAGAGTAGTTTATATTAACGATACCAGTGGTGTTCAGATTTGACTTCCACTACCACCCGCATGCATGCATTCCACTACAGCCCATGCATGACCGATGCTGCTATTACAGGAAGATTTGGATTTTGCAAGGGCGTCCTCGTGATTTTGAAAATAGATATTTTATGACCTATAAACAAGCAAAACGGGACTTTACGAGAGAGTTAAGGAGTACGAATCTCAAGATGTACGAATCTCAATGAGTACGAATCTCAAGAATATGAAAGATGTGAGAGTGTTTTTGAAGTTGACATTGGTACTTTCCAACGCGTTATGTCAAAAAAGCGAAAAAGTAGAGGTATCCAGTCAAGTGCCCTAAAAATTGATGGGAAATTTGTAAGTGACCCTGATGAATTACGTGAGATATGGAAAGAACACTGTTCCCAATTGTACACCCCAGTGACAAACTCAAATTTCGATGAAATCTTTACTGCGCATGTAGAAAGCAGTATACCCAAATACGAGAGGGAAAGCAAAAACGCAAGTTATGATGCGTTGGATAATCCTTTCGCTATTGAAGAAGTTAGTGCAGTATGTGTTCAGTTACCAAATGGCAAATCTCCTGGTCCAGATGGTTTGACCTACGAACATATCAAATACGGAGGTCATGCCATAATGAGCAGTCTCACAGCTATACTAAATGATGTCAGGAATATTGAAATCATGCCAAGTTCTTTACCTCTTGGAGATATTATATCTCTCTTCAAAACCAATAAAAAAATCAGACATGATAAAGACAATTATAGAGGAATAACGCTATTAAATGTTATTGGAAAGATATTTGAAAGATTCATTTTAGACAGATGGATGCCGTTCCTAGCAGAAAAAGGTTTTCCAAACAGTTTACAATGTGCATATCAGCGAGAGAAAAGCTGTTTGGATGCCAGCATGTCTTTGCAAGAAGCTGTTTTACACAATATCGAGAACGGTAGCAAAGTCTATCGCTGCTTCTTAGATTCGAAGAAAGCGTTCGATACAGTATGGATCTCTGGACTTTTCTACAAGTTGTATAACTTAGGAATCTAGGGTAAGACTTGGCGTCTGCTTTGGAACTGGTATAACAAGCTCACCAGTCGAGTTTTAATAGACGGTGTACCTTCTGCGGAATTTCCTGTCTTACAAGGTGTGCGACAGGGTGGCGTTCTTTCCTCCTGGCTTTTCATGACTTACAACGACGATCTGCCGAAAATTTTTCATCGAAATGAGAATCTTTATTTGAATAAAATTCCATGCAATCCAATCATGGTTGCTGATGATATTGCACTGTTATCTACGTGTGTTAAAGGCTTGCAAGAAATGTTGAGTTCCCTACAAAAATATAGCCTAAAATGGCATTTCGAGTTTAACCCAAGTAAAACTACTGTGATTACGTTTGGTGAAACCACACAAATGCGCAATAAAATGAAGAATACAAAGAGATGGACTCTTTTTGATGTTCCAGTGCGGGAAGAAGAGTGCTGGACTCATGTTGGTATTGAATTGTGTGGAAGCTTTTCAAGTACAAAAAGAACATTAGATGCTGATCGAAAGGGTAAATCCGTAATGGCAGGCCTTGCTAACATCGCAGTGCGTCCAAATGCACTGAACCCAATTTGTGGAGCAAACTTTATGGCGCACAATAGGAATTCCAACGACTCTTTATGGATACGGACTGTGGAACAACCTAAAACCAACGTTTCAACGCCAAACGTCTTCAGGGTCTGGATCTAAATACAAGATCAGAAGCAGTCACTGGTAGCCTAGGTTTATGGTCTATGGAAGGGGAAATGGACAAAGCTAAGTTAGCTTTTTTTGGCAGGTTATGTCACATGAATGCACAATTGATTTCAAAGCAAGTCTTTATTGCTCGCCTATTCTCGTACTTTACCGTTCCAGTGAAACAACGCTTTGGCTTAATTCCGGATATTATTCGTACACTTGAGAAGTATAACTTAACTTGCCACCTTACGACCTACATAAATGAGCAAAATTTCCCTTCAAAAGCTGCATGGAAAAGGATTGTATACAATGAAATTAAGAAATTGGAGGTCGAAAAATGGAAGAACGGTATATGCAACAAACAGGAACTTGTTTGCTACAAGGAAATTCATACAAATCTTGAACCGTTGTACATGTGGAGACTAGCGAAAAAGTATCCTAATCAGAAATCTTTGCTTGCGGTAATGTGCCTCGCATTTTTGAATCATGGACTTATATTCAAGGAACAACGCACTGTAATTTTTGCCACTCTCAACTGTGCAACATTAATTTTCACTTTATCATGTCATGCCCAAATTTTATTGATTGGCGAAATAATGTCTGGGATGAAATAACTGATAAATTACCAACAGACGTTCTAGCGAAACTTCATTCCTTGGATGATACCGATCTTTATGCAACAATCATTAGTGGACAGCTTCCTGATCAAAATTGTTCAAATCAAATTCTGACTTACGAATTTTCTTTAATTGTGTTGAAGAATATTCGAAATCTACTAGAAAATACATACATGCAGAAACCCTCGCCTTGCTGACAAAACCATTGTATTTTCCGAACATGAAGTATCTAAGTTGTCATGGTAACACGATCATTTTTTAAGAATATTCTTACAAATGAAAAATCGCCTATAAATATCACTTTCAATCACAAAATTATTAATTTCCCAACATATATATATATATATATATATATATATATATATATATATATATATATATATATATATATATATATATATATATATATATATATATATATATACAGCGCCCTGGTATATCTATATATAAGCGCCCTGTTTTAATGCAGGGCGTAAGCGCCTGATAAAATGATTTCAAATTCTCGCATGCAAATAACTTTGCGTTTTTTATTTAAAAACTTCAATAATTATAACAAAAAAGGGAATCAATAATCAATATTAAAGATACACTGAAATTATATGCTGTCTTGTTTAGTTGTTTCATATACGCAAAGGCCGTCGGGTTTTAAAGCAATTATTATTAAATATTGCATATTTAAAATAAACTTACCTTCGTTAACGTCGGCTCCCTTCTTTTAGCCGATTCTTTCGCCCTTTCTTTCTTGAAATTTACGAACTCTTGCAAAAATGCGAGCAAAAATGAATTATATTTGCAAGAAATTTATCAATCATCAAATCAGGAAATGTTTGCTACTTCGCTGTCGTCATGCAGTCGTTATAATGCAAACTTTAAATTGGACCAATCACAGTGTTCGCTATTCATGACAGTCCGCCATATTTTTTAGATCGGTGTGGATGACCTCCCACCCACAGTGAGCCACGCCCGCGATCATTGGTGAACTTTAGACTTCGCTAATGCTTTCGTGTCCCCGGGTGTAAATAGCAGGGGGAAATTAGTACCCTCGCACGGCGCTTCGCGCCGTCGGGTCGGGGATAAAGAATACTAAGTCAGAGTGTTTTATCAGGTTTAAAGCCACTGCACGTGATATATTATGGTTGACATGATTTGCCAATAAGCTTATGACTTATTAATGAGTGTTTGAATGTGTTTTCAAATTTGAGAGGAGATTTACGATCGAAAAGTCAAAATCAAAGTTTATATTTTACAAATTGAGCTGAAATCGACAACTTTTGTTTACATGCGTATTTTACGTAATTGCGTCCGCAATAATTTTCGCGCCAGAATTTTTAATCAAATCCAATTATTATTATTTTTATTATTATTATTATTATTATTATTATTATTATTATTATTATTATTATTATTATTATTATTATTATTATTATTATTATTATTATTACTATTATTATTATTATTATTATTATTATTATTATTATTATTATTATTATTATTATTATTATTATTATTATTATTATTATTATTATAAACTTTATTTTGACGCGGTAGAATCATCAGTAAAAATTTACATAATATAGATGTATATAAAGTATAGAAAAAGGAGGACTGAAAGGAAAAAAAATACAAATGCTATTTACAAAAGACTTAACAGTACTTATTTACATGATGACCGTGTGTGAATCTAAGCTAACCAACATTCTAGACCTCGTTTAAAAGCACTAAGAGATTGTGCCGAACGAAGTTCAGTGCGCGCTTTAGATAATCTGTATGTGGCTTAGGGACAAATAATGTGTTTTCATTGTTTCTCAAACTGCAAGGACAAGATCGCGAAGTGAATATGTCTTGTAGATATTCAGGTACCCTCTTGTTTATAGTTTTATACATTAGAATTGCTTCAGTAAGCTTTTTGCGATTAAGAGATAACTGGTGCCAGTTTAACTCCTCCAGTAAAGAATTCGAGGAGTTTTCATATGCTTTCGGTGATCATACGAGCAGCACGGTTTTGTAACTTTTGTAACTTACTGCTCAGCTCGCTGCCGATATCGTCCCAAACCGGGCAGCAGTAATTAAGGTAAGGCTCAATTAAGCCTCTGTACGCTTTCACTGCAGTTCCTTGTTTACAAATCGCCTCACTCGTTTGAGGGCACCAATTCTTGAGCATACTTTTTTACAGATAGTATCAATATGGTTCTTCCAAGTTAAATTTTCATCAATTGTTACACTATTGTTTAAATAAACTAGGCAATCGGCTAAAATAACCAGGAAAATAACCAGGAATATTATTTAATATTAATGGACCATTTGCATTATAGACTAAATTTTGATCTAGACAAAAATTTCATCACAGCTTGAAAGAGCATCACAAAATTAGTAATATTCCAAAGTTTCGTTGCGAAATGTTGTAAAATGCGGATATTATAGCCTTGCGAAATTTGCAATTTTCAGTCATTTTGTATTACAAACGGGAAATTGATGCCCCAGCACCCGATTGGGCTGTCAATTTCCCGTACGTAATACAAAATGACTGAAAAACTGCAAACTTCGCAAGGCTATATTATCCGCATTTTACAACATTTCGCAACGAAACTTTGGAATATTACTAATTTTGTGATGCTCTTTCAAGCTGTGATGAAATTTTTGTCTAGATCAAAATTTAGTCTATAATGCAAATGGTCCATTAAGTTAACGCAAATGGGGTTATAATCAGATTAATCAGGACGTTTCACCAGAGTGTTTATAGAGCGTGGTATACATATATAGGTTTCTAAGTTTAAAAATTAATGTAGTGTTTCCCGAGACTTTGTTTTCGACACATTTCTAAACCTTCTTCTTTTAAAAGATTCTGAATATTTCAAAACAAAAAACAAAACTCAACTGATATAATCCCCGCGTATTTGTCATTTCAGCAGGAATATCTCCGGCTCCTCCCAATAATATAACCTGTACCGGATAACTAAATCTAATTATGATATCATGCACCACTTTTCAACGTAGGAGATATGATATATCAAGGGATTTACCATCACTTGTAAATCTAAAGTGGTTGATACCATATAGGAACTATAATCTGTATTATTTGTTGATGGTTCCTGTCTATTATTTACAGAAACTGTGTGAAATGTCGATTTGGCACTTAGATAAGTAGAGATTTGTCGGAAGCGGTTTTCTCAAGGACGTATATGCATATCTGATTTAGGATCATCGCGCGCACAGTAGAACATAGGCTATATCATCATTGCATATCAACTTGGTTGGTTAAACGGGCCGAGTGAAGTTTAAGCGCCGCATTTTCCTGAAAAATACAAATTGTAACGCAAGCATTTCAATTTTATTACCGCATTTAATACTCTACGGTCTGCACTCTGCATCATATTTTTCTTTAATCGGCTTAGCAAACCACTTAGTTGCAGCCAAGTGGATTAGGTAAAAAATCGGATGAAATTCATATAACTTTATTATTGTTCGCGATTTCTGAACTTATTTTGGCTGGGATATCGTCCCGGCAATTATTGGAACAGGTAGGCGTTCTAATAATTAGTTTACTTCATTAATTCGTTCATGCCTGGCATAACACTTATAGTCTTGGTTTAGTGGAAATTCTTATTACGTGCAGGAACAAATTAAGGATTACACAACATGCATGACAGACTCAACCAGTCAACCTTTTGAGCGATAGCGAAGTCTATATAGAGCAACACCACGCGGTTTGATCGAAGTCGAGGTCAGTAAAACCAACTACAGTAATCGATGACTAGGAAAAGCTAATTGCATCACAAAAAAAACTAGAAGACGTTTACCAACCTCGTACCCAGGGCTTTTTGCTTCCGCGCTTAGATGGTCAGCGAAAAAGGCCCTGGCTTCGGCCGGTCTGTTTTGCAACCTGATTGGTCAATGATTTTGAATGTAATTATTCAATATATGTAGGAATAACTATTATTTTGGTGGAACGAGAGTGGGTGACAAATTTATATTAATTAGTTCTTGAAGGACTAAAGTATTGAGTAAATAAGATTTCTGATATTTCGCTTGAGATACAGTATGAATTAGGGAAAAACAATACATCACAAAGCAATTTGGTCCAAATTAAGTATTTGTACATTTTGTATAGACGAGTATTTGCTTCGGTTCAACATACATTTCTCACATGCGTTGTTTACACGTCGTTGATTTCAAGAAACGCATAGCGTTATAGTCAAATAAAGATTGTGATACGAATATATTTGCTCATAACACGATTTATACAAACCAAACGCTGAAGCGGTTTTGTGTTGTTTGGTTATTCATTAAGAATTGAATCACAGGCTAGCCAGGCTAGCTCTGAATATGTTTAAAAGTCATCAATATTACAGGCTATGTTGCTGAATGAGGTGTAAACAACTGAAAACCAAATAAAGTCAACTTATTTTCTTGCTTTCTCTTTGACTATATACGCAGCATTGAGTTTGTTTACTCCTGTCAGTAATTACAATGTATATCATTATTCTATATACGTACTTATACGCATAAATTATCATAATTGAACACCCCAAATACTGGAGATTTTGAGGTCATGTGACCGGCCGATGCCAGGGTCAATTTCGCTGACCGGATCAAAATGCCCTGGGTACGAGGTTGGACGTTTACTTCCAAATTATTTTATTCAAGATCTCTGTAGTAATTACGTCACTAGGACAAGTAGTCACGTGAACAGGGACAAGGAATTGGGAAAAGAGCGATGGAGACGAAAATATGGATCGATGATTTCAAGACATACCTGGTTGCTACAGGGAGTACCGACAAGAAGCGATAGCGCGCTTTACTTTTATATCAAGTCGAATCACGGGTTCGTGAGATATTTCGTCAACTTCCTGATACTGGTGAACGACCTTGGTACAGCATACTTTGAATCCCAAAAACATCATCTTTATGAAGTCTAGAAGTTTCGTCAAGCATGCAAACTTCTGTTAGCATTAATAAATTTTTACTTTTAAAAATTGTTGATACAAAAAATTACATTCACAGTGGAAGTATTATATACCTGATACTGCATTATTTCTATTTGCAACAACTGAATTTTGTAATCTCAACTTTTTAACCAACCTCGCAAGCCAGGCTCTCTACTTCGGCTTCCCTCCCAAACACGCCGAGAGCGTGAATAAATTAATGCATACATTGCATCATTTGCAATGTTTCATATGGGATAAGATTAAGCTTTTTTAGGAGTTTTTAAATTTACTTCCAGGTGTTTTTAGATGTTGCACAGAAGTTTTTAGCATGATGACAGCAATTTCCTTGTCCCAGTATCTTCTTGTGTTGGCATTAAGTAGTTATTTTATCAGTATATAAAAAAAACTGAACAAAAATATGAAATCATAAAATAGAGCACGCATTTTTGTATGATTTGTATGGAAAAATATGTTTGTATTTTTTATTTCTTAACCATGGTAATAATGGCAATGATAGTGGAGTTTGTTTAGATAGAATAAATGGTTACTACTGGTTAAACTGTAGGATCAGTTACTTCGTAACTTTTCTTCATACTTTTTCACTCTTGAGATATTTTAGTTTGTATAATATGCAAAGGAAATAAATCTATGACGTCACAAACTGGTAAAATATTTTCAAAGATGTAGTCACGCCAAAGTCGTAAAGCTGACTGTTCAAAATAGATGAAATCATTCAAATCTATATCAGTATTGATGATTCCATTCGCTAATCTTGCATACAAAAACATGAAGTTTTAAATACCCAAAACGTTAACCTTACCTGCATATCAAATAAAAGGAAATATCTTGTAACCAAAGCAGATATGAAAAATTTGTAACGTGAGTTATTCTACAGTTTAAGAAGTTCTTTCAATTCAAATTAACATGCTGAAACTTTATTGTTGCCAATACTCTTTAAAATGTCAAGAAAAGACATGCATATATATGCATTCACGCAGTTTGTGTAAATCTACAAGTTAGATTTATCCTGTTAACGAATTTTAACCCAAGCATTTCAATTTACCGTATTTAACATGCTACGGTTACATCATTTTTTTGTTTAATTAATTGGCTTAGCACGCAAACGACTTAGTTGCAGCCAAGTGGATTAGGTAAAAAATTAGTTCTAGGACTTTTATTGTTCTTAATTTATTTAAATGATTTGACTGACGATCTAAAATATTAATCCTGTCCTTTTATTTTTGCTGATGATACTACCCTCTTTGAAGTTGTTGATAATCCAGTAAATTCTGCTCAACTTTTAAATAAAGATCTAAATAAAATTTCTGAGTGGTCTGATCAGTGGTTGGTGACCATGAACCGGTCTAAAACCCAATCTATGACATTTTCGAATAAGAGAGAAAGGGTAAATCACTCGGTGCTTTCAATGGGAGGGTGTGATATAGCAGTAGTTAATATTCACACCCACTTTGGTCTCGTTTTTCAAAATAATATATCATGGAATAGTCATGCACTTTCTATCTACAAAAAAGCCTCTAAACGCTTAAACTTGTTAAAATCGTTAAGGTATAAAATTAATAGATCAACTCTTGCTTGTTCGTGTAACAGCTTGATACGTCCAATTATGGAGTATGGGGATCTTAAATGGGATAATTGTACAGTTGGTAATAGCAACCTGCTTGAAAGTGTCCAGTATGAGTCTGCTAAAGTCGTTACGGGGACCATATCAGGTACTAGTGCAAAAAGTCTTCGTGAAGAACTTGCTTGGGAGGAGTTGAGCATCAGAAGAAAAATTCATAAATTATCTCATTTCCACAAGATATTTAATAAATCTACTGCTCCGTATCTAGTAGATCTCTTACCAATTTTGGTGAACGAAAGATCGTATATTTCTTTACAAACTGGCCAAAATATTAGTGAGTATAGATGTAGAACTGAAAAATTCAAAAACTCTTTTTTTTCCTTCCACGATTTCTTTATGGAACTCTATTGATCTTGATGTGAGAAATTCAATCTCTCATGCTATTTTTAAAGTTAAAATAGTTAATCATTTTCATCCATTTAATTATGATAAATGGCGTAATAACTTTTCACTTACGAGAAGAGCCTCTGTCTTACATACAAGACTAAGATTAGGCTGCTGTGCCTTGAATGATTATTTATATAGTATTAATTGTTGTAATTCTCCTTTATGTGCATGTGGTTTAGAAAGTGAATCTGTAAAACATGATCTATTATCATTCCCCGTTTTGCTGCTCAACGTATCAAATTTCTTACCTCAGCTGCACAAGTCTTTGGTCAATCATGGCTAGTGAGTGGTGAGAATGAGAAAGTTAAGTGTATGTTGAAAGGATCTATCCAGTTGAGTTATGAAGAAAATTGTATGTTATTTGGCATAGTTGAACGGTATATTCTGGATACTTGTCGTTTCTTCTAGCCATTATGACTCAATTGTGTCTGTCTTCCGCTTTGTTATTGGTTGTATCTTTTTGTGTTTGTATTTTTGTAAACATTCTTTTTTATGTATAAAACATTTTTGTAAATAAATTAAATGTGAGCCTCCTTGATAAGCCTTGGCTTTTGAGGCAAATATATTAACAAAGTTTATATAAAGAAAATTAAGAGTGCTTGAAGCGAAATCAGATTCACTACCGGTTACCTCGGGGGTTCCTCAAGGAACCATACTGGGACCCGCAATGTTCCTGCTATATGTGAATGAACTCCCAAATGTAGTTAACTTTGGCGAAATCGCGATGTGCGCGGACGATTCAAAAGTGTTCAAGCCATAAACTCCATAAAGTCTGCGGATAATGCCTCTGCCCTTCAAACTGACCTGACAAACATGGATAATTGCATGTCGTCCTCTGGCCTAGCATCCAACGTGACAAAATGTCAATCCCAGTCTATACCCCGTAAGACAATCTCCACTCATTATAATATCAAAGACAAGAGTGTAGAGTCGGTCGAGAGCGAGCGGGATCTTGGAATATGGATTTTGTCGTGATTTGTCATGGAAAAAGCAAGTTCTAGAACAAAGTGCCCATGCGAACAAGTTACTCGGATACATTAAAAGTAACTGATCCCATTTCATTACTAATACTTAATTAAACGAACGATAATGTACGCTCGCAATTGGGGTATGCCTCGCAAATCTGAACACCCCAATATTATTATTATTATTATTATTATTATTATTGATCTTTAAACACGGTAACCTTTCACATAGGTGATTTTCAAAGGGCCGTGCGGAAAATAAATGCATTATAAAAAAAGGAACTAATAAACTAATTTATACTTATTTACAAAATATACTTATTTACTTATTTACAAGATGTAATTATTTAATAGATGATGGACAGATTTTAAATTTGTTGATTCTCTTAGGGTTTTCAACAAGTTTACTGGGATGTTGTTCCAATACGCTGTTCCTCTGTACGAAAAGCTATTTTTCAAGAAATTCGTTTTTGGTTTAGGTTGAGACAGCTTTAAATTACTACTGCGCAGTACGTAACCATTGTTTTCGCAAGTGTGAAATAGTTGTGTTACGTATTCTGGAAGCATGCCATTAATCGCTTTAAATGTCATAAGGAGATCTCGCTTTTTGAAAACTAAGTCAAGAGGTTTCCAGCTAAGTTTTTGAAAAATGTCCGAAGATCTTATAGTATAGTCCGAATTTGTTATTATTCTTGCTGCTCGTTTCTGAAGCTTATATAATTTGTCTAAGTGTGTTTGGTTGTTATTTTGCCAAACAGTTGAACAGTAGTTAGAATGAGGCGCGACTAATGCGTTATACATAATTTTGAGCGTATCTAGGCCAACAAAATCTTTGGCTTTTCTTAAAAGATTAATATTTTTTGATATCTTGTTGCATTGTTCTTCATTTTGCCTATTCCAGCTAAGTCTATCGTCTATAACTATACCCAAAGCTTCCTTTTTATAAACTCGTTCAATTTGATGTCCGTTTATACTGATTTTTGGCACGTGATCTACGTTTTTCAATCGTTGCCGAGATCCAATAATCATATATTTGATTTTTTCGTTGTTTAATGTTAGTTTATTCGCTGATAACCATTTTTGAGCATTTACTAGGTCCTTGTTAAGTTTGTATTCAATATCTGTGGATAAATGCCCTTGACATGATAAAATTGTGTCATCAGCAAATAAATTAGAGTGTGTTGTTTCTAGGCAGTTTGGGAGGTCGTTTATGTAAATGAAAAATAATAGAGGTCCAAGATTTGAACCCTGAGGTACTCCACAACGAATTGTTTCAATATCAGATTTACAGTTATGTAGCATGCAAATTTGCTTTCTTTGATCTAAATACGATTGGAACCATTTGAGCGTGTGATCGCGTATCCCATAAGCTTGTAGTTTTGACAATAGAATCTGGTGATCAATCGTATCAAATGCTTTTTTCAGGTCTAAGAAAATAACCCCATTTATTTGACCCTGGTCCATTGATTTCAACCACATTTCAGTAGATTGTAGTAACGAGGTTTCGGTTGAGTGATTGCGACGGAAACCTGATTGATTTTTTACAATTATGTTGTTGTTATCCAGGAAGGTATTTAGTTGTCTGCAGACTAATTTCTCAAATATTTTGGCGATATTCGAAATGACTGATATCGGTCTATAGTTTTCACATAAGGTTTTGTTTTCTGACTTATATATTGGAGTCACTTTGGCAAATTTCCAATCATCTGGAAATATTCCTGTCCTAAGAGATAGA
>CACRXK020005560.1:0-27676 GCA_902702795.2 Paramuricea clavata
TGTTACTGTTGACGAAAATCTTAGCTGGCATGAGCACATAAGTAATACTGTAAAGAAGGTAAAGAGTGGCCTTAGTGTCTTGAGACAAATTCGTGATTTTGTTCCAGTAGACGCATTAAAGAAAATATATTATGCAATTATACAACCGCATTTCGACTATTGTTCATCGGTATGGGATAACTGCAATAAAGGTTTTAAAGAGAAACTTCAGAAATTACAAAATCGTGCTGGGCGGGTTATCACACGTTCTGGATATGATATTAGATCTGCGAAAATTTTAGAAAAATTAGGCTGGCTTACGTTGGAACATAGGTGGCACTTGAATAAGGCATTATTAATGCATAAAATAGCAAATAATGATGCACCTATGTATCTAACATCACAATTTTCCAGAAGGAATCAAATGCATGACTACAATGTAAGGGGTAGTCAGGTGAATTTTTCTCTTCCAAAACCTAGCACAAACTTCATGAAAAATAGTTTAACATACAGTGGAGCGGTCACCTGGAACTCTCTAAGTGATGACATCAAATCAACCGAGGATGTCATTGCTTTCAAAACGAAGGTTTCTAATAGTATACGAGATTCTCTTAGTCTCTAATGCTTTTATTGTATATATGTAATATAATCATTCAAATTATCGTAAAATCTAGTTTACCCTTTGTTTCCCTTTCTCTCCTTTCTTCCTATATTTATACGTAGATTTATAATTTTACATAATTGTATATATGCACGGCTCTCAGGAAGAGCATTGTTTGTAATGATGAGATTTCCGTGTTAAAATAAAGTTTATACATACATACATACATACAACTGACTTTGAATCATCATGAACAACCCGCCGAGTCTACCAGATACCTGTGCAACCTATCCGATCAAAAGTCCGAACAAACCACAGGCCAACATTAATTCAAAAAGGAGGCCACAGCAGTACACCAATAAAGGAGACCACTGCTCCTATTAAAACACAAACAAAACAAAACAAAACAAAACATCATTACAAGCCACATGACATATTAACAAAATAACACAATTAAAACATCATAAACAACAGCCAAAAAGGCCGACGTTTGAAAACATTGACGGACAAAAGTACTAACGCAACTCAAAGGAAACGGCAGTAGCAACTAAAGAATGCGACCACCGCGCCTCCGAGAAACATTTAGACGCATTAATCGACAGTCAGCAAATGGACAGTCAGTAAAAAGGTGGACGAGGGACTCCGTTTGGCGACAGTGACACAACGGGACAACGTGCATTCCAAAGCGCAACAAACGATCGGCGGTAGGAAGAATAACATGCGCAATCAGCCAGGAAGTATCCCGAACATGTCTTGTAAAACGCCAGAGAAGAAGGGACAACCAAACATTTGACCAATCGACTGGAAGACCACAATTCGCATACTTTTCGACGCATCGATGTTGCTTACGATGTTGGTGAGACAGGGTGTCATAGACGAAACTTGCCGACAGCTGTTCAAGCTTGACCACAGATTTCCGAAGACCGCAAATGACGTATTCATTGTCCACAAACTTTCGTTCCAGAGCAAACCAAGCTGTCGACACAGATCGATAAAACGGAGGGAGAGCGTCTATAGCATTTTTCGGTGGTACCGCCAAAATCAAAATTTGGTGAACAGCTAGAGCGACCAGGGAATGCGCGCTTGAGATACTGGGAAAAGAAACTAGTCCACGGCAAGTTGGGGCGAAAAATAAGCCTCTTTACCCATAAAACATGCAGAAACAACATCTTACGATGGACGTCCACCACACCTAAACGCAATTGATTAGGTCGTTGTGTGACCGAGGAGCGAGCCAGCCAATCTCGTTTCTTCCGCCATACAAACGGAAAAACCTCCCCATTGACAGCTTTAATGATTGTTTCAGGTATTACAGAAAACGAACATAGATGCCAGAGAGTACTCAGCCCCAGCATATTGGCAATGAGAGCGCGTCCACGAAAGGAAAGCGCTCTCCGGTTCCAAGCTGTCAAAGTAGTCTTCAAGGCCTTGATCTTTGACTCCCATTGTTCTTCATTATCATTAGAGATACGAGAACGCAGAACAATGATTTCCATATTGGACCAATCCAGAACAATTGGTAGATTGGAACGAGATTGCCATGTACCAATCAACAACCCATGACATTTTGAAACATTTAATTTAGCCCCAGACGCCTTCTTGTATCGTGTGAACAAATGGAACAGAGCATTCACTGCCGAGTCCGTATTTACGATAACAGATGTATCATCAGCGTATTGACATAGCTTAACCGACCGGCCATTTGGTAAGATGTAACTATCGATGAAACGGTCCGCACGAATTGCACTAGTTATTGTTTCCGCCACCAATTCGTAGAGTAAAGGGGATAAGGGACAGCCTTGACGAACACCCCGAGAGACAGAGAAAAACTCAGTTGTTTCACCATTGATCAGGATACAGGAAAATATGTTTGAATATAATAAAAATACCCATTTCTGGAAGGATTGACCAAAATTTCTAGTCTGCAATACACGGGAAAAATACCCCCCATTCTACCCGATCAAACGCCTTCTCCTGGTCCAGCGAAATAATTGCAGCTGCTTTACGAGTCTGATTGGCATGAAAAACCACATCCTTCAGCAAACGAACACTTTCTAACGAATTCCGACCCGGCACCCCACAAGTTTGATCCGAATGAGATACCTTGGCAATAACACCCAGAAAACGATTGGCAATAGCTTTGGCAACAATTTTATAGTCAGCGCATAATAATGTAACGGGACGCCAATTCTTCATGTCACGACGATCCCCGCGCTTATGGATGAGCGTAACAACACCAGATCGCTGCGATGGAGACAATTGTCCATTATTATAAGCAAAATTAATGACATCGACAAAATCAGTTCCGAGAAGCGACCAAAAATGTTGATAGAACTCAGCTGGAAGTTCATCAAGGCCCGGGGATTTACCAGTAGCCATGGCATCCAGTGCTCTCTTTCATTTCGTCTCAGTTAGTTCCCCTTCACACAAACTTTGTTCAGCTCTGGACAGTTTCAATGATAAGAAATTCAAGAAGAAGTCTTGTTCAATTCAATCGAGGCTCTGCGACGTAAATAGTAAACCATACAAGGCCACCCACGCCCGAGCGATACCAACGAATGTAGAAACCACCGTGCCGCCCATGTTTTTAACTGAAGTAAAGATCCTGCGCTGACCACGTTTACATTCTAAACCGAAAAAAATATTTGGTAGAGGCTTCTCCCTCTTCTGCCCATTGAACGTTTGCGCGAATACGGTTTCCTCTCGCATCATCTCGATGAGTAGCCCCCAGTTCACTTTTAACATCTTCAATGATTGGAAGGACCTCGTCACCATTAAGCAGACGTCTGTTCAAATGAAATAAGGTATGCTCTAACGATGTAATGAGCTTTCGACAGCTGACAGCTTTCTTCTTAGAAAATTTACGGATATATTCTTTTAGTCACTCATTGCCTGCATCCCACCACGCAGTAAGCGACAAGAAAGAAGATTTATACACTCTCCAAGATGACCAAACGTCCGACACTAGTTTAACGAAGGACTCGTCTGAAAGGTGCCGAGTATTCAACTCCCAAACACCATGTCCACGATGGGTGGCGGATGGAAGACAAAGCTCCAAATATACGGTGGAATGGTCGGAGCGGAAAAAGAGAAGGATATCGACACGCATGACACAGGACAAGAGCAAGGCAGAAAGCCAAAACATGTGTATTCGCGAGGCTTGACGGCCGTTGGGGCGATGCCAAGAGTACTCCTGAGAATTTGGAGGAATTGTACGCCATGCATCGTGCAAATCATACGCCGAGGGTGATTGAGAGTTACAACCAAAACGGTCTTTGATCGGATCCACCACAGTATTGAAATCGCCACCCACCACCGTCGGGGTGCATGTCGGGATCAAGCACTTGATATAATGATTCAAAGAAAGTAGACGCAAGCTTTGCGGTATTTGGAGCATATATGTTCGCTAACTGGATCAAGTTACCATCCTTGGAAAACTCTGCGCACAAAAGCCAGCCATCTTGGTCACGAGAGCAACTGACAACATCATAACTAGGATTGTATAAAATGGCAACCCCACAACTAAGAATGTTTCCCGGAGAAGAAATGCATTTGTAACCAAACTTATTACAGCCGGACGAGGTGGCATGATCCAACCAAGATGAAAACTCTTCCTCTGAAATTGAGTGAGTCTCCTGTAGGCACACAAAATCAGTGTTAGCGCAATTTGCCCACCAAAAAACAACGTTGCTCTGTTATAAGCTGTGCGCAGATCCCGACAATTTAGTGTGATAAATGTTATCTTGCTCATACGGATTGTTGTAAAGGTCAAAACGAGGACACAAGGTGAAAACAATTCTGACATTAAAAAGAAGGATCGCCAATCCTTTTCGTTACCGGAACCGCAAAGGTTACGGGATCAATCGGAGATGGAGATTCCGAATCAAGATTTTCCTTCCTGGGAAGGTTTGGTGGAATTTGAGTTGAGGGAGTAGTCAGAGTATCATTTTCCAGAGCCGTGATAAATTCTGATCCATTTTCGGGTATGTTTGGGTATTGGTTATCGTTGGCCATAGACGGTTCCATATTATCATTACCGCCATCCTCCTCATCTCCGCCTTCATAAGCGTCGATGGAGGGCGTACCAAGGATCTCGGAAGCAGTAGACACAGAGTCATCCGCAGGAGGAGCGGAGGGAAGAGGTGAAGAATCATCCACTTTAGAAGGCCTTTGCGATTTGCGGTTACGAACCTTCCTCTGCACAGATCTACTTCTTTCAAATGGAATTGCAACACCATTTGCATCATGATCCACGGATATGGGATCAACTTCGTCACAAAGAGACGAAAAAGGATTGGGGGAGGAAAAACGAGCCAAAAGACTAAGAGGGAGAGGCAGAAAAGTAGGGACAAAATCATCCTCAACTACACTCCCATCCGAAGACGGATTTCGATCGACCCGCTTTTCCGAGATATCAGAAATATCCGAGTCATCAGGTTCCCTAGAGCGTTTCCCAAGAACTATACAAACTGGCTGTTGGGCCCCTTCACCTTCACCTTCAGGGAATGGCAGTTTCTCGAGGACATCAACAAACTCATCATCATCATCCGAGTTGTCAGAATCTTTACGAGATGATGGCTGAACCACGGGAAAAGAAACTGCTGCAGAGGACGGGGGTAACGTAGATGTGACCCCATCCGCATTGATGTTACGAACATTGTTATCACATCTAACAGCTGCATTAGGAACATCAGAGTGAGTGACTGAAGTGTTCAACTGCTGATTGCCAAGATTATTGTTTGTAGAATTAGCATTCAAGCACTGACTATGGCTATCGGCATTACTAGCTGTAATGGACGGATGAGGACCATCTTTTAATTGCGAAAACGCGTGTGGCTCTCATCTGTGGTATGCCTAACCGGATTACCGGGATCATGGGCACCAATGCGTTCGTCAGGTACTGTACTGGTCGACGGTCGATTTACTCTCGTCAATGGACCGTCTGCATTGATGATATTGCCTTTAGTACCCGCGTGATTAGGGCAATCTTTAGTCATATGACATGTCTGGTGGCACGAGAAGCACGTTTGAACCTGACCAACATAAACACAATTACAGGAATGAGCGCAATAGTCAACCGCGAAGGAATGGGTTTAGACAGTTCCATTAATACCTCACGGAACCCAACATAAACTCCATGAAAGGAGTCCATTTTAATCTGAATGACTTTGCCGTATGGCTTCAAAGTATCAGCAATCGCTTCATTGGGAATCCCATAACTCGGGCGCATAATGTTTCGTAATCGTATCATACTGATGTAGAATTGCTGTATAGACTCGCAAGGGATTTGGCACTCAAAACCAAGTATTATTCAACGCTTTTTTCCATTAGAAACCTTTCAGAAATGGCTTTTCTTTTAAAAAAAAAACGCCCGGTCAATTTCAATTTTTGTTTTGTTTTGATCAGGTTGCGTGGGATAGTTCACGTACTGGTCCCGCGAACAGCCCGCACCCAACTGTAGGGAGCTTCCTTAATGCATATTAGGATTGACAACAAAATATTCTTGTTTCTATCGATCCAATTACATTGCTAGAAATCGCGGACATTTGGAACGCAGCGTGCATTCTCGCCCCAGTCTACATGTTCACTCTGATATTAAATTTTATCAAATACATAAAATATCTTTTAAGGATCATACCAAATTAAAATTGAACAGTGTGGTAACAAAATGCCGTGAACTAATCAAGGAAATAAGAAAACTAAAACCAATAATAAAACATAATGATTATTTACGATACTAAAAATTGGGCAACAACGCAGTAAATGTACGGGCAGCATTTGTAACTAATTTACCGAAACAACAATAATCCACCTTTTACAAAGTCATACTACGGCTTAATAATCGATAAACTTAAAAATGTACGGTAAAATTGGAATGATATGAAGATATTAGTAGCCGAAATAATTGTTCGCATACCTTAATCTGTGGTGTCAATGATTATTTGTTTCATTCCAAGTTTGCATAAAATCGAAGGTTCGTTTATTAGACACAACCATCAGGTTCTAATATTTCGCAGTTTGGCGATGATTTTTTAGACAAAAATGGCCCAAAATTGATCATTCAAAACCTTTCTTCTTCTATTTTTTTGTTTGCTTACATTTTGTAATCCTTTTAGTATGTTTACATTTTGTAATCCTTTCGTAATCCTTTTAGTAATCGTTTAGTTCTTTTTCGAATAAGAAATTTCGGGGATCGAAAGGGGCAATAATGGGCATAGACGTAAGAGATGGGCATGGACGATTTTGGGATTCAAATGTCGGCGATTTCTAGCGACGACATTCAGACCGATCAAACTAGAGAGCTAAATAATTCTGTAAAGAAATCATGAATTTAGCCTCGATTTGAACAATAGCTTTCCACTTTCTTACCAAACGAGAAAATCATTGCACGCATTGCCACTTCTCTTGCACCAGCAACGCGATCAAATTTGACGCTTTAGTTTAGTTTAGTTTAATGAATTTGCCATGTATTACATATAATATCATTAATTATAAGTATATGACAGGAGTTTGAACAGGACTTGCGTCCCAATTGCAACAGAACCCCTTTACATAAAACTTCAAAAATATCGGAGAAACAACAATAAATTATAAAATCAAATAAATAAATAAGCGAGTAGGTAATCTATACTAAGGAGGACAATAGTCCAAACACTTAGATGAATAAAAGTTATAAATGGCAGTCTTGAATGTTCGAATGGATTCGCACTGTTTCACCTGAGATGGCAAAGTGTTCCAGAGTTCGGTTGTTCTTATGAAGTAAGATTTCCTGTAATAATCTTGCTTATGCTTTATAATTAGATTATAGTTATTTATGTCATAATTACGTGTTCGATACCCGGGCTCAAACACTGTCAAAAATTTATTAATGTCGGTGGTTACCAAGCCATTTCTCGATTTAAAGAAAAATGTTAAGTCTGAAATTTGTCTACGGTGTTCTAAAGGCAATAAGTTTAGTTTTATCAATCTATCAATATACTTCATATCTTCAGGATAGTTTAGAATAAACTTGGTAGCTTTTCTCTGGACATTTTCAATTAATTTCGCGTATTTCTTGATGTAAGGCGACCAAAGACTACTACCATATTCCAGCTTGGGTCGTACAAGAGCACAGTATATTATTTTTCTAGTTTGTATATCTTGCAAATCACGGAAAATCCTTTTCATTAGCCCAAGGGTCCTGTTAGCTTTAACAACAATTTTCTCAATATGATCTGCCCAGGATAAATTGTGACATATAGTAATCCCGAGGTCGACAAATGAAGGCACACACTCAATCGGTTGGTCACCAAGACTGTAATTTCTATTCATTTCCCGAGTTAACCTTTTCTTTGAAATATGTAATACTTTGCATTTCCGCGAATTGAAGTCTAATCCCGAACTGAGGCTCCATGTATGTAGACAGTCTAAATCGGCTTGAAGTAAGTTATGGTCATAATTTATGTCCATCGCCCGATACAATTTCGAGTCATCAGCGAAAAGTGCAATATTCGAGTTGTTAATAATGCAACTTGGTAGATCATTCACATAAACCAAAAACAACAAAGGTCCTAGAATGGAGCCCTGTGGCACGCCTGATGTTACTGGTAACCAATCAGAAGAAGCACCCTCCAGGACAACCCTCTGTTTTCGTTCAGAAAGATAACTCTTCATCCATAACAATAGTGGACCTGTGATACCATGCAACTGAAGTTTCAAGAGTAACAAATTATGAGGCACTTTGTCAAATGCTTTGGCTAGATCAAGATACAACACATCTACCTCCTTTCCATTTGCGACAGAGTTTACAATATCATCATAGACCTCGACAAGTTGTGTTACTGTTGATCGACCCTTCATGAAACCATGCTGTAAATGGTATATCTGAGGCTCCAGATGCTTACTACAATGATTAAATACACAGCGTTCGAGTACCTTGGAACTCTTTGCGTTGCCAGGCAAGAGAAGATTGCGCGCATATCCGTATATAGCTTCAAATATTGATAAGAACCCTCTAAGTTGCGTTTTTGGTGATTTGCTAATTCATCTAATTGTGATTTATTCAGAAATAAAATAATTGCAGCCGTAAATTCCCTCTAATGTGTTTTATTCATCCATAAAAGGGAGTAACAATGCTTCAAGAGCATATGGTCTATCATACACTCTATGGCTAATCAAGCGCGAAACAAACTGTCGACCATCAGGATCATCAAGGGTTAGCAAATTAACTGGATTTCCAGCCACAATATTTGTCATACGTTCATACTTAGTAGAACCAAAGGGATGTCCACCTGTGGTTAAAATGAAGAAAGCAATCATTCCTGCTGATTGAATATCAGATTTCCTTTTAAAACGTCCTTTTTCTACTTGACCTATGGTCTGAATAACTTCAACAGCCATCCAGCCTTCCGTTCCTTTCGCATCAGTACGAACTGTGGTTTCATCTTCGTTCAGAACACGACTTATTCCGAAATCTGCCAATTTCAAGTGACCGTCGACATCAACCAGGATATTTGATGGTTTGAGATCTCTATGTAAAATTCCTTGATCATGAAGAAATTTAAGTCCAGTTAACATTTCTCTGATCATTCTTCGACCGTGTATTCGTAGATGTTGAATATTTTGAGAATGCACATGTTCATCCAATGTTTCTTCACAAAGATCAACGATCAGATACATGAATCTATTGTCCTTCACAAAATTGCGATAACTCACTATAAATGGTGATTTCTTCGTCTCAATGAGACTTAATATTTTTTTCTCATTTTCAGCTGCATCTTCACACACTTGTATCACCATCCTCTTCACAGCCACTTCACTGCCATCTTCCAAAATGCCGGCATAAACACACGTGCCGAAAGATCCACTTCCAAGGAAAAAACGCTTGTCCTCGGCAAAATTCTTTAACGGTGGTCCAACCTACAGTAGAAGCAAGAAAAACTATTCATTGAGTTTCAGATAGAGATAGATGACACAGTTAAAGGGTCTTGTAGATGGAAATTATCGAGTGAAAATTTATACATTTATTAGACATAAAGGCTGATTTCCACTGTTGCGTTTTTCGTACGCACGTACACGCACGTAAAACATTGAATCCTTCTAATTTTTAAATATTTTACAAGTAAGTTAACAAATGCATACTAAAACTTGCGGAACACTAAATTCTGTTGCTTTATTTATTTGGTTATTTCATAAGCAACATTTAAACGGATTTAAAGTTTTACGTGCCTATACGTACGTATGAAAAACGCAACAGTGGAAATCAGCCTTAACCAGGAACAGATGCGAAAACTACAGGTTCCTGGCAGGAATCGAACCTGCGGTCCTGAAATTCAGGTGCAGCGCTCTAAAAAACTGAGCTACAGAGGCCAGTTGTCGAATGTGTCGACCACAAGTTCATCATATATGTATATATAAATCGGGAACTGCCATGTTTTAGGTTTTAGGTTAAACATCGAGATTTTGTTAAATCTCACTCGATTCATGCAGTAGTAGTTGAAGGGTCTTGTACAGGTAGATGGAAAATATCAAGTGGAAATTTTCATATATATTTTAGACCTAACCAGGAACAGCTGCAAAAATGCAACTATACCAGGATACTTGCAGGATACTTTCGCAACTGTTCCTGGTTCTGCTGTAGGTCTAAAAAATGTACATAAATTTTGACTCCACAATTTCCATCTATAAGACCCTTCAACTATTATACTGAATTGAGTGAGATGCCAACAAAATCTCGATAGATGGCACACTCAATTTTATATTATTGGGAAAGCGACGGGACACAACACTTTGGTTTTCCAGTTAGTAGTGAAATTCTACGTGGCAGGAACTGCAACCGCCAACCGCAGGATCTGCAACCGAACCGCTACAGTGTTGAGTTGCTTCCAGTAGACGATCAGCCAAACTCAAAAAGGTTACTGTCAATGGTACTTTTGGTTGCAAGCAATGTCATCGTGATGTGTTCACCTTGGAAGGGAGAGTTATTACCCGGAATGTTGATATAACGGAATTTATTCTATGTTTAGGATTTCTGTGAAATGCAGCCGGAATTCGATATTACGATTTATTATAATTTGCAGACTATTTATAGTTAACATGTGCAAATTTCTGGTTATCCGAACTCCCATAACTCAAAGTGTTATGCTAATGAGAAACATGGTATTATTAGTGCACTTGTTAAAACACCTGTAGCTTGATAGTGGAGATGGCCTTTAAAAGGACGATCTTTTTTATGTTACGCAACACTAAATAATGAATATACGTTTCCACTTGGTTATGACCACATTCAACATTTTTATTTTTCGATACGTTTCTCAAGCGGCAAACAAACTTAAAAAGTATGTTCATGCAGTGCTTGATCTGTAAAATTATGCTCAACTGAGCAGAATTTAGATGGTAAGCGAAAGAAAAAAATATGAGTGAAATTTAGTAAGTTTTACTTATAGCCTATTGTTGTATAAATGTGTGGTCAATTTTTCAGCATCAATGATAATTGTATTTAAATTGACAATATTTAACTATTGTATGTGTATTTTTCAACCGATTGATACATTTAAAAAGGTTGCCAACTGTATAAACTACAAAATAAAGCTGGACAAAGTAATTTTGAAAGGAACGCCCCAATGATTTTAAGTTTCGAACATTTTTCATTGCAAATACGCGACATTGAAAAAATTGCTCTTATAATAACGATATGGAAGATCTATTATATTTAACAATTATTCGCAGAAGGCGAAGTGATTGCCGATGAATATTCACCCAGACGAAGTCGAGGTGAATATTTACCGTAATCACTGAGCCTGAGGCGAATAGTTGTTTTAGTATAAATGTTTAATGAATAAAAATGAATATCCGAATATCAGTTCAATTAAATTTCAGAAATAAAACTGTTTTCGGTCTGTTCACTAATAGTGTTGCAGTGTTTCTTGTACCACACGCTTTCAAAATGGCTTCTTGTGTGAATTTATTGCTTCATTACAGAGTTGTTTTTCTCGATTTCTGCTAGGAATATAAATACAATAACGGAATAACAAGGGGGAATTTCGTTCTCGACCAATCAGCGCTTTTGTTTACATTTTTGCCCTAAGCCAATCAGAATGCGTAAAACGCTTCATCACATAAAATTTGTAAACAAACATATGGGGTTACTTCAGAGCTTTTCTGCAAGCGGTTTTTTTGTTTTTTGCCATGAAATTCATATATGTTGTTCTTAAAATAATTCTCCTCAACTTCCTCGTGGCGATTTTTGATTAATTGCGTGATTGCGAAGATATGGGTCTTCAAACTTTGCGTTGCGCAGGCTTAAATACCACCCCTCGAATTTGTAGGTTGCGAACGGATTAGTGTTTTTAAAAGCCTTTCAAATCGAGGTTTGAGAGGTTTTATTTTTTAAAAGATACTTTTATCTTCATATTTTCACATTAATTTATTAATATCCTGTGTAACAAGTAAACAGGGCATTTCCGGGCCGGGACAAGTTGACATGTCGATTTCTTGCCAAACAGCGTGGCGAACAATATGGCGAATATCTAAATACAGGGAATTTTTAAAATTTTGTTGGTATAAATGGGATAAAGAAGCTCATCAAATATTTGGACTATGGACCTTCAAACTTATGCCAAGTATTTATTTGATTGATTGGCTCAATAACTGTTTTTTGGCTCGTTTTTCGTCGATTTCGACATTTAGTCGAGCTTAGTCGACTTCAAAATAATGTGTCAACATTGCGTGTTGCAGCCTGTGGATATGAATATTTTCGTTTGTTTGACCATAACACTTTTCTTCACTGTTTTTAATCCTTGAATGACAATATATTCATTGGTCTCAGAGTCCTAAACTTAAGGAAGATGGGTGACTTTGGGACAAATATCAAAATTTTGTTCAGATATCAAAATTTATGGACATATATAGTCACAGAGCATAGTCATAGGACCTTCATTGTTTCTTCCTTAATCTGGCCCACTAGCAGTGGCGTAGCCAGCCCGACAATTTTGTCCCGCTATGCAAATTCAAAATTATTATCATTATTCATTTCTTTAGAAATTGATTGTTTTTACAGTCAATGAACACGAAAATATTTGCATAGCGGGACTAAATCGTCTGGCTGGCTACGCTACTGCCCACTAGTCACAAATGGGGCCTGTTCTTATGACCTGGCTAGGCAGGAGACAACATTTGCTAGTATTGCCGATATACTATCCTGACTAAGCACAAGGTATCCATTGCCAGAATCCCAACTATGCAAGCCAAGAAATTCACCATTTACAGTAAACATTCTATCCCACAACCAGGCAACATGAACTTGCCTTTAGGGTCCCATGCTGCCTAGCCCAGATCATATCAACAGACCCTTAGCAGATCCTGAAACTACAATTGGAACATTTTAGGCCATAATCTTGTAGAATCAACCAGGTATTGTCAGTAGTATATCACACTGGGCATACAAGCTGGTCTTGCCCATTTATATGGGCTAAATATACACCTGCCCATGGTAAGATACTGCCTCATATATAAATTAATGTTTGAGATTGCATTCACATGAAACAGCCTGGTTGAATTTATTGGCCCAGCATTTGCTTGAGCAAGTTGATATCCTACATTGGGAGTCTCACACTAATAAAGGTCATAAGCTGGCCAACCAGCTCACTCGACTAAAAATCATGTTAAAATACACAATTTGGCCCAAGTAAGTAAGAAATTGATTAATATAAGCCTTCTGAAGCTGTTGTCATTAACAAATTAACCAGCATTTCACACAAATTTCTTGACAACAGTTGCCAGGTTAGCCTGGCTCCTGTGAGGCAAATGACAAACTAGCCCTGAAAAGAAAATCCAGCCATGTTTGCTGGGCTAGCATGGCCCATTTTGACAGCCCTTAACAGGGAGAGCTTATTTTTGGAAGGGAGATCTGATTTTTGGAAGGGAGGCCTATTTGTGAGGTTACTGGGGGCTTAATATGGGATTGCATTATATAATATGTGTAAAATATTCATTTGTGCACAGGTATTCTGGTAATGCACAAATTTATGGACTAAAATGTTTCAATTATAGTAGATCGGGATCTATTGGGGACCTGTTTATATGATCTAGACTATCCAGAACACATGCTTGAAGCCTAATTCATGTTGCCTGTTTGGTATACAGTGCTTATTGATCCTTATTGTATATGGTGAATTTCTTGGCTTACATATAGCCAGGATTCTGGCAATGGAAACCTCACGCTTAGCTAGGCCGATAGTAGCAGGATAGGATAGAACATACTGGCAAATGTCGTCTCCCACCTAGCCAGGTAATATGGACAGGGCCCAATTGTGACAAGTGAGCCAGATGAAGTAAAAAAACAATGAAGTTCATATACAGGTATATGTCCATAAATTTTGATACCTGAACAGCAACATTGAACAAAATCATTCTGTCCCAATGTCATCCATCTTCCTTAAGTTTAGGACTCTGAGACCAATGAATATAACCAATGAAGACAGGTGTTATTGTCAAACAAACGAAAATATTCATGTCCAGAGGGTGCAACACGCAATGTTGACACATTATTTTGAAGTCGACGAAGCTCGACTAAATGTCGAAATCGACGAAAAACGGGCCAAAAAACAGTTATTGAGCTAATCAATCAAATAAATACTTGGCAAAGTTTGAAGGTCCATAGTCCAAATATTTGATGAGCTTCTTTATCCCATTTATACCAACAAAATTTTAAAAATTCCCTGTATTTAAATATTCGCCATATTGATCGCCACGCTGTTTGGCAAGAAATCGACATGTCAACTTGTCCCGGCCCGGAAATGTCCTGTTTACTTGTTACACAGGATATTAATAAGTTAATGTGAAAATATGAAGATAAAAGTATCTTTTAAAAAATAAAACGTCTCAAACCTCGATTTGAAAGGCTTTTAAAAACGCTAATCCGTTCGGAACCTACAAATTCGAGGGGTGGTATTTAAGCTTGCGCAAGGCAAAGTTTGAAGACCCATATCTTCGCAATCACGCAATTAATCAAAAATCGCCACGAGGAAGTTGAGGAGAATCCTTTTAAGAACAACATATATGAATTTCATGGCAAAAAACAAAAAAACCGCTTGCAGAAAAGCTCTGAAGTAACCCCATATGTTTGTTTACAAATTTCATGTGATGAAGCGTTTTACGCATTCTGATTGGCTTAGGGCAAAAATGTAAACAAAAGCGCTGATTGGTCGAGAACGAAATTCCCCCTTGTTTAACGGATGACTCTTTCACCTTTAAAAATAGTTTCTGTTTAGCATTAATGTCTTGAGGAAAAGGCTGAGGCATTTGGTAAAATGAAATGTACAACTATGTCGTTCGAAATAAAGTTTTAATAACTCTTTTTACTTTACAAGTTTCGAAAACACAATACAGCGGTCAGAACACCATACAGCACAATGAAAACATGACATATCAAAGAAATAGTATCGTACAAATTGGGAAACATATAGCACACAAAATAAAATGGATTTTAAAGAATATCACGGCAAGGTTTTTCCCAACAGACCGGATGGTTTTTGCTATTTGTTTGAAGTGAATGTTTCGGTGTTTTAAATAAGCTTTAATTAAATTGTCCGTGAATATGTTTGACACACTAAAATAATCAAATAATCCTACCTTTCAAGTTAAATACAACATTTTGTGCTTCTTTCGTTTTCTGCATGGGGACGATTTTTTAAAATATTTTGTCGATTTTGAAACCAAATTTGCCGAATCATTCTTTTTGAAAAGCATTATTTACTACCCAGGTGGTAAATAATGCCTCAGATTTACTGGTCAACTAGCCAATCAGAACGCGCGAAAGCTCATTTGATATGCAAAATTTATACTTATATATTGTATTTTAATTAAGTTCGCCTAATAATTAGAACAAATTAATTAATTACTTTGTATCCACTAAAATTGATTATAGACATATAATTTTGGTTTTCTTTTCGATTCGATTATTTTACCTTTGTCAAATGTTCCTCCTCCAACGCTTCCAAAATCTGAATTTTCTTCCGATGTTTGAAGGACTTTCTTAATTCCAGCTAGAAGTAAAATAATCTCAATAAGGATTCGGATTAACATTAAGTTGACTTAACATAACCTTCTTAAATTAATTTACACAATTACTTTTCACAATTTTTCTGCGTTTCTCGAGGCAGTGCTTGTGAAACAACAGTTTTCGACAATAATTTAGGTGATTATATACCGGGTGGCGCAAAAAAATGTTCACGTGTTTGATTTAGTACAGCGAAAAAACTATAAGGGTTACATCGCTGAAATAAACGTAGCTGTATTCATAAAAGTCTAACTTAAATTTTGAGCTATATAGCATGTTTATTTACGTGCAATATTGACTGGGATATCGCCAAATAAAATTTGGAACGAAGTTTTGAAAATCTGACAAATTGGCTAAAAATGGCCTATTAAACTGTTTTGATAAATTTTAGAATTTCGTCAGACATATTCGCTTGTATGAATTTAATTTGAATTGAAACGTGTAACGAATGATTTTCCTCATTTATTTATTTGTTTTATTATCATTTGAAAAGCAACAAAATTTCGAAAAAGATGGCTCTTTTAATTAAGAATTGCTTCGCAGTATTCCATGTCCCATAGCTACAGGGAATTAAATTAGATCAACAACCGAACAATTTGAGCAACAACCGAACAATTTGAGACAGCTTCGTGAAGCGATTATTGCTGATTGCCATAACTTTGACCAGCAAATAAATCCAACGTTAATTCGTTCGATAGTATGGTCACACGTGCAAGAATATAGTTATTTAATTTTCCATGATAAACGCGTTATTTACTGCCGTTGTGTTCTTCATATATCGTTAATTCCTTTACTCGTATTTAATAGGCTATTTTCAGCTAATTTTGGAACCTTTTGAAATTGCATATTCAAATTGATTTACCAATATCTTGGGTAATACTAAACAAAAATGCATGTGTTATACATCAAAATTTAAGTTAGGCCTTCCTGGATAGGATAACATTTATTTGAGGAACGTAACACTTATAGTTTTTTCGCTGTACTAAATCAAACGCGTGAACTTTTTTTTGCGCCACCCGGTATATTCATCGACAACGAACTATGCATGCAGGTACATTTTTCAAAAACATGAAACACTTCTTTAATTTGAAGAAAAACTATAACCGACGGAGACTAAACTATCATTTTGTAATTATCTGAGATATTAGCCAATTAAATATTAAGTAATTTGTAATTTTTATTTTGTAATTTTCTAAGTTTTTCACAGAACTTGATCTTTTAACACCTTCACTTACACTGCGAATTAGACGGCAAGGCAATGAATGGAGACTGTGCGAACGAACATTTCGCTTTGAATATGAAATGGCGTATTTTAACACTTGCTTGTATCCATCGCTCACTCAGTCTTCTGACGAAAAAGAAACAGGCAACTTTATATAAAACTAATACATGAATGTGGGATTTCATGATGTTCTGTGCAATAATGCCGAAGAAAATGCGATGAAAAGGAGGCGAGATGCGAACATGCTTCGCTGAGAATGTCTTGCAAAAAAGTAGGCTTAGGAACAAAAATAGGTGAATTATAGTGTTGTAGCTAACTAACGATCGGATGAATTTTTTTGAAAGTTAAATATTACTGGCAGGTGCATGTTTTTACCGGATTTCTAATTTATTTAGATCCTATATGAACTAATAGTGTCATTTCGTTGTGAAATTGACAACTTGTGTCATGTTTTTGTTCGAATGATTCAGTCAGAGAACTCGCATCTCTTTGAACATTAAGTCTGATTGAATTGCCTCTAGCTATTGCAAGAACATTTAATAGTGAATGTGTTCGCTTGATTTTAGTTCTGAATTGTCATAGTTGAAAATGTTTTTTAAAGTAGTTGGGTTCTGAGGTGTTTGTTTATGCAATGCAGACTTTTGTATTTTCGTCCTCTTTTGGTATAAGTATGCACTTGGCAGTCATATACAGCAGTATATCGTAATAAAATCTTATAAATTTTAAAATATTTTTTGGGTTCTTAACAGGTACTCATCCACAACGGATGTTTTTATGCTTTATTTAAAATATATAAATTTTAAGATACAAGTACAGTGATATGAGGTTGTTATAACCAGCATATATCAGTCATTTTGAATTATTAGTAAACGCAGCCTCATGTTTTCGGCAATAACACACTGTTACTGACGTTTGCATGTTCTCCTACGTCCTGCCTAATTCTCAAAAACAATCCCTATATGAGTGTGTGCACCCCCAAAATTTATGCAAAAGTTGGTCCCGAAAGGTTTATGTTGGTCTTGTTGTGATCCGAAACAAATTATCATTTTATGCATGCAATATGTAAAAAAAAAATAAACGATTGGGTGCAGATTGTTGATAGACATCGCGAAACCGGCAGAATGACTCAGTTTAATAAGCTTGGCTTTTGCCAGATTTTCAATGAAAACATAGGTGAAATTTTTATTTTCAATGTGCAGTTCCCTTAAACCCGCGTTGTTGTATGGTTCAACAGCCACTCCAGTATAGAGACCTGCTATCGTCTTACATCTCTAGAGGCCATTCGCAAACATTACAAGAAAGTCGGTCCCATAACAAAGGACACACACCTTTGTGTGTTCAATAACAAGAAAACACACCTTGTGTGCTATTTTAGGACACCTTGTGTGTTAAATAACACACCAAGGTGTGTTGTTTAGCACACCTATTTTTAAGAGTGCACTCTCCCCCAAAAAGTACTCTGGATGTGTGCCCCTGACCGCAGTATAGTCTTATAGAATATTCACTTTGTGAATACACGGCCAGGTAATACAGGACCTCTCCAAATCTCAGCATGTTAACATAAGATTCCTAGAAGCAATAATTCCTTTTAAATAGAAAGAAAAATCTTGATCAAACTGCAGGTACTCAATGTCTCAAGACTATTGTGACGACATACCCAATGCACATGAACGTTATTCATGTATAATACATAACGTTTTTCATGTGTTATTAGGGAGTTTACGCATGTAAGACGACGCGGCGTCAGGAGGACGGCTAAAGAAACTTTTTAAAGTAAATGATTGTATGGAAATAGTGTCTTATATTTACTTTCGTATGAATGTAATACAGGTTAGAACTAGTGAAACAGAGTTTTAACCTTCAGAGCAATTTTGATCAACTCTAATAGAAAAAGCCTAGCGTAGTTTTCAAGACGTGAAAATATACATTTTGCCGTCGTCAACAGAGCCTGGACGACGTCTGAAACTCCTGCAATACTTTTAATTATTCATTTCTTTTGTGCTATAGGATTAATGATATTGTATTCATAGCCGTCGTTCTGATGTTGCCGTCTTACATGCACGGACAGACAAAGCAAATCTGATGTTTTTGTTTGTGAACGTTTTTCATGTATATATATATATATATATATATATATATATATATATATATATATATATATATATATATATATATATATATATATATATATATATATATAAATATATATATATATATATAACGAACTGTTAACAGAACCCAAAGAAAACTCCTATCATTAAGAAACCCACGATATTTTCCATATGACTAAAACGAAAACGGACAAATATATAATATATAATATATTTGTATAATATATAGAAGGTCTAGAAGAATCCTACAATCAACTGAAGCTATCTAATGAGACACTTCACCTGGAAATTGACAACCTTGAGCAATATGGACGGCGAAATTGTCTCCTTTTTCACGGTGTAAAAGAGCAAGAGGGTGCGGCTACTCGAAGCCAAGCTGAAAATACAGACGCTATTGTTGTGGGCATTATGAAAGAAAAACTCGGTTTAGAAATTAGTGAGGCAGACCTCGATAGATCTCACCGCCTTGGGAGGAAAGTGCCTAATGTTCAATCACGTCCAAGGCCACGTCCAATGATCGTAAAGTTTCTGTCACACAATATTCGATCTCAAGTATACCGCAACAAACAAAAATTAAAGGGTTTGGGTCTTGGTATATCCGAAAGCTTGACGAAGAAACGCGCAGAGCTTTACTCCACTGTTTCCAGACATCCAAATGTTATTTCAGTTTGGACCAATGACGGTAGGATTATTGCCCTTCTCTCTGATAAAAGAAAAGTTGTATTAGAAAGCAATAGTGAACTTTCTAGGTTGTCCTAAATTCTTAATTAATTAATTGCGTAATTCGGAACTCATGATTTTTTCGTATAAGCCGTATATATTTTCATTTTATGTTTGGCTTATGCAGGTGTATAGATGACTTAGTATATTTTTTCTCTCATTTTTGATTTTTTATTTAAAATTATTATTATTACTTTATTATTGTGTGTTTACATATGAATAACTGTGTATGTTTTAAATGCAACAAGCTCATTAATGCTAATCACCACGCGACACAATGCAACCATTGTCTAGCATGGTTCCATATGAATTGTTCTGGCCTGAATTTTAAATCAGCGAAGACAGCCGTTAAAATGGACTGGTTTTGTGCACCGTGTCTCTCCTCTATTTTCCCATTCAACCACTTTGATAATGACGAAGAATTCTTGTTGGCTCTCCGCGAATCGAATAGTGAATTTACGTTTAATATTGATCCCTTTAAAGACTTAATATTTAATCCAATCTCCGAAACTTTAACAAATATCAATAACTTGGACTCTGATGAGCACTTCTTTAACTCGTGTATTTCAAACAACAATAATTACCTTCTTGAGGATACCTTTGTTTCTGAACACTCTAACAAATTCGATCAATTCTCACTTATTCATTTCAATGCTCGTAGCCTTCCGCATAATTTTGATAAATTTACAAATTACCTTAATCTGTTACAGTTTCCTTTTTCGATAATTGGTGTCTCTGAGACTTGGCTGACATCTACTAACATAGCTCAGTGTGAGCTTGATAATTATAAATTAATAACATGTAACCGTATTAACAGACAGGGCGGAGGCGTTGCTCTTTATATTAGGGACAACATTGATTTCGTTGAATTAACTGACCTTGGTATTAATGACGATAACATATGCCAGTCATTATTTATTGAATTTTTAATAAACAACCATAAGGTTGTAACTGGTATAATCTATAGGCCTCCTAATGCAGACGTAAGTTTGTTTAACGATTATCTTGACAAAACCCTTAATTACCTTAATAAGTCGAATAAATTAAACTATCTTACTGGTGATTTTAACATTAATCTTTTAAATATTGAAGAAAACTCGATAACCAGCGAGTTTTTCGAAATTATGACTTCGTATTCTTATTGTCCAACTATCTTTCGGCCCACCAGGATTACCAGTTATACAGCAACACTTATAGACAACTGCTTTACAAACAATTATGAACATTCTGCCGATTCTGGCATTTTAATTACTGATATTTCTGACCACTTACCTATATTTCATATTTCAGACCTAAAAGTAAGAAGTCGTGTATCCCCAAACAAATATTCCACTTCTAGGCTGATAGACAAAGAAAACATTGATAAGTTTAAAGTTAACTTGGTTTCCCTCAATTGGCAAGCAGTTTATGAATCCACTGATTCGAATATTGCCTATAATATTTTTCTTAATAAGTTTAATGACCTTTACGACAAATCTTTTCCACTCAAAAAAAGAAAAATAAGGAAAACGCGGGCTCGTAAACCTTGGATATCAAAAGGATTGATTAAATCAATTACAGTTAAAAACAAATTGTACAAAAAGTTCTTAAAAGAAAGGAATTCACCAACGGAACAAAAATTTAAATCATATAGGAACAAATTGAATCATCTTCTCAAAATCGCAAAAAAGCGTTACTTTGCAATGAAACTTGAATCTGCTAAATCTGATCTGAAGCATACTTGGAGAATCCTTAATGACCTTATTCGAAAACCAAAATCTAAAACTATTTACCCTGAATCATTTCATTTCAATGATACTGAGACTGCTGACCCTCAGATAATCTCCAACACTTTCAACAAATACTTCGCCAACATTGGCGCTAATCTAGCAAAAGTAATTCCTAATACTTCTGTTAATTTTACTCACTACCTTAAAGGATCTTACATGCACTCGTTTGTACTGTATGAAACTAATGAAGATGAAATAACTAAACTTATCTCAGAACTTAACCCTAATAAATCCTGTGGGATTGATTTGATTGACCCATTTATTGTTAAACAACTTGCTGGACCATTAGCTCCTATTTTGTCAAATATTTTCAATAAATCCATGAATACTGGCAGAGTGCCTGACAAATTAAAAGAGGCTATGATAACCCCTGTTTACAAATCTGATGACCGTAAATCTTTTGGTAACTATAGACCAATTTCCATTCTTCCAATATTTTCAAAAATATTGGAAAGAATTATTTACAACAGATTATTAACATATTTGGATAAAATGCATATCCTGTCCAGCAATCAGTATGGTTTCAGAAAGAATTACTCAACTTATATGGCTTTAATTGAATTAATCGACAGTCTCTCTCATTCGATTGATAACAATGAATATACTGTAGGCATATTTGTTGATTTATCAAAAGCGTTTGATACTGTGAACCACAAAATTCTTATAAGTAAACTAAACCATTACGGTATCAGAGGTACTCCACTCATGTGGTTTAAAGATTATTTAAGTGATAGGAAACAAACTGTGAAATTTAGTGAGACGGTCTCCTCAAAAATGATTGTAACGTGTGGTGTTCCCCAAGGTTCTATCCTTGGACCACTTTTATTTCTTCTTTACATTAACGATATTGCCAATTGCTCTAATCTTCTCAATTTTATTCTGTTTGCTGATGATACTAGTATATATCATTCCGACAGAGATCCTGCCACACTCATCCGTAAAGTTAATTGTGAACTTGATAAACTGTCGGACTGGTTTAAAGCAAATAAACTTTCACTTAATTTAAAGAAAACGAATTATATAATTTTTCGCGCAAGAAATAAACCCATTCCAAGTCGAGATAATTTAAATGTGTTTATTGACTCTATAAAAATTAAAAGGTTAGCTACCACTAAATTTCTTGGAACTTATATAAACGAACATTTAGACTGGAAACCACATATTTCACACGTTGCCCTAAAGATGGCAAAATCTATTGGCATCATAAACAAAGCAAAGCATTTTATTACTAGCCCCACCAGAAGAACTTTATATTGCTCCTTGGTGTTACCGTATATTCAATACTGTAATATAGTTTGGGCTAAAACATATCCTACTAATCTTGATAAAATCATGAAATTGCAAAAACGTGTAGTGCGCATTATTGCTAATGCTGGATATCGAGATCCTACTGAACCACTTTTTTCAAAATTCAAGTTACTTGATGTTTATGCCATTAATAAATTTCAGACTGGTTCTTTTATGTATAGATGCTTTGACAAGTCCTCAATTTTCCCGCAACATTTTAGGAATTATTTCATCCTTAACAAGGACATTCACTCTTACGAGACGCGGAATGCCAACAGAGTTCATATCAACCAAGTCAGAACAACAACAAGAAAACAAACTCTTAAACACAGTGGATCATTGTTTTGGAACTCACTAGATAAATATATAACCGAAGCTGCTACGTTATTTATTTTTCAGGCTAGACTAAGGTCCCATATTCATAAATATTGAGTATAATATAGTTTATGATTTATTTCTATATACCCATATTTCTTTTTCACTCAATCATTTGAATACATAGATTCTTAAAAATCTCCTTCCCAGTTCCGTTGGTTGATCAGTGCTTGTTCAAGTTCTCTCGAGCTTTCTCACTGCTCAACCTTCTGCACAACAATATATTTTTTTTTTATATAAAACTCAACAAATAATGGATTGTAATATGGGACCAATATTATTATAGTATATGAGTAAATATAAGGGAATCTTGTAATGTAATGTTGTGTGGTAAAAATAAATTGATTGATTGATTACTTGTAAACAGCAAGTTGATTATGATTAAACACTTAATTAGTTAATAAATATTCATTTTATAAGTGCTATATACCTACATGACACGCATTTAACATTGGGTTCTGCCAACGCGAAAATTAAATTTTCCAAATCTACCCATTACCAGAAATATGGGACATTTTGCTCCCGCTTTTGTAGTAAGCGGCTAAGTCCGTTTTATATGCCCAACATTGCCTAATATAAGTAATTCGACTTCGCATTTTACTTTGAATCTCCAATTCAAGTATTATTCAACCAAAAACTGTGATTTTAAACCATATTTTGCAGTTTTTGCTGATAATTTCCGGTATTTTGACCTTTAACCCCGCAAATTTTTATCAAGACGAAAAATATTGCAAATATCCTAAAAAATCCTAAAATATCCCTGTGTTTTTACGTGAGAGCCTGGGATCTAGTCCTTCAAAATAAACAAGAAGCATGGCTGCTCGAAACAGCTCAAATTTGTATTAAAACTTGTCGTTTTTGGATATTAAGATGGCTTAATGGCGACATACAAGAACCGTAAAAAGGCGAACTTTTAAACGTTTCGGGAACCAGTTTCCCTGGAAATTACAGCGGATTTATTTAGCTAAATTAACAGTTTGGACATCATTAAATATATCGCGAGCTCCGCACTTTGCATCGTCCGAATGGATGTTGGTCTATTCGTCGGATATTTACCTCTTGTGTCACAAGTTTACTATAAATTACACTATGAAATTCATCGAATTGCGTGTAAAAATACAACATTCTCAGGAACCTGCTAGACGCGGTGCAATACTAGCGATTTTTGTTTAGAAATATTGCTTGTTCGTGTCGCTACTATAATCGAGCTCCGCAACCATGAAATATTTAAACAAAGTATATTAAAATTTGATATTTTGATCAACTCCCATATAGTTTATAGTAATATTTGGTCGCCATATTTGGTCAAAGTGCGCATGTCCGTCGCCATCTTGTCCCATATTTCTGGTAATGCTCTGTTCATACTTGATCTATCGTAAATCTCGTCCACGCCGACGCCATACACAGCACAACGATATCTCAAATTTCAAACTGATATACATGCAATAATATATTCAATAATCGTCATATCCAATTGCAATTCCTTAACACTGAAACCTTTCGTATATACACCGGGCGCGTAGTTCCAAGGCCCGCCGGCTGCCGGCGAATATATAAACAATGGAATTGGGAACAGGCAAAAAACAAACCCCCTCCCCTTTTCTCATATAAAAATTGTCCAAATCTTGGTTTACATTGCTATCTTGTATATACACATGCGAAATACTTTGGAATATGAAAGGGGTGGTGCATTTGCTATCGATTTTCAAGATGCACGTGGTCAATGGGGTAATTGCACCGAGTTGTTGCATATGAGATAGATATTGCCTAATTAGAGTGAGTGCATTTTGTTATCATGTCGTGTGTTGGACACAGCCACATACCGGGAATGTAGCACTGACACAATGATACAACCTTCCAGCATCACCAATGTTTACACAAATTGTGGCAAAAAGGAACGAGTGCGTTTCCTACCTAGCCAGATGTTTACGCTGTATTTGAACATGAAACAATTGCACAAAAAAACAACTTTCTGATTCACCATTTCTAGCCGGGAAATTTCGAATTTCCTACAAGAAGAAACATCATGGTAAAATCTGAAATAGATCTCTCCCAAGTTTCAACTGTTTAGAAATTATACTACGACTAATTCTAGGTCGAAATCACACAGCCAATATTTTTGGCGGGAGCTAGAGTTAGGCATGTATTCAGTCAAAATGCCTATTGTAACTAGATTTTTTGAAAAATGTTCACAAGGTCCTACTCACATTAATAAGCCTAAGTTCGTTCCCAGCTATGACCTCTGCTGTTTTCATGATTAATCCTTCGGTTCTATGAGGAATTACAGCAGATCGACTATCATACACACAAATTATTTGCATTCATGCCATTTCAATATCTCCCGCTCAAAGACGTTAGATCAAAACACACCATATTGCGACTGCCATACGTCATAGCATCAACACCTTTATATATTTGATACTGTACTTCATGTACGACAATAGTAAATAACACACTAATCATATTATACAAATGAGTGTCAACATACGGTCTCAAATGTTTACAAATCAGATTACAGGAATAAATTTAAAGTTTGTACTTCGCTGAAGACGCAACATAGCAATGGTATAGGATCCAAAAAACAAAATCTCTATATGTATAATATAGAAATTTCACTCATATTAATCTCAGAATGCTAGAACAGAATCCGTACAAGCAAAAAATGTTATATAAATAAAAAAAGAAATTTTGATCAAACTAAAGGTATTCAAAGCCGTCTACGTGTTACTTAAACTGATTAGCACACCCCATTTATTATTGTACGTCCAAGCCAAGGGTCTAATCAGTGTCGCACCAAGTGCAAGCTGTCTCTTTTTGTCAATGATCGTTGACAACAGCTACACATTCGAGATAAACTTTAAATATTTTTGCATATAACTTAAAATATGTTAGGTAAACTAAATTTCATGTTGTGATGAGCAATTAAATAATATTATTAACGAAGGAACTAGACTCAGTTCCGAAATATTACATACTTGAACCGACATGACCGCGTTGCTCAGTTGGAAGAGCATTGGGCTAGTATTCAAAAGGTCGTAGGTTCGATTCCTACCGTGGCCAGGCATATTTTTCAGGCCTGCCCGGTGTGAATATACACAAAGCGTAACATCACAAGCACCATCCCCGAGCCGGCGGCGCGAAGCGCCGTGCGAGGGTACTAATTCCCCCCGGCTATTTACACCCGGGGAAACGAAAGCATTAGCGGAGTCTAAAGTTCATCAAATATCGCGGGCGTGGGTGACCAACGGTGTTGAGTGGGTGGTCATCCTCACTGATCTCAAAAATATGGCGGACTGTCATGGATAGCGAACACTGATTGGTCAAATTTAAAATTTGTTGTTGTATGACAAATGACGACTTCAACTGACAGATACTCCATGAAAATAATTTACTTTTTACACTACAGTATTTTGTACGTTTGCAAAAAACTTTGACAGCTTTCAAAGCAATTTGTTCTATAAAAAAGTTTAATAAAACAATTACGGTATCAAATACCAATTGAAAAGATATGGAGCCAAATGAAGAGCGGCAAGGAAACGACAAGAAAGCCGAACGTCTAGCGAAAAGGAGGGAGCGAAGACGACAACGTTTGCTCGAGGAGACTGCTGAGGAAAGAGAAGCTCGCCTGGGAAAGAGTAGAGAAGCATGGAAAAGACTGCTGAGTGAAGCGAAAGGTAAGAAAAGGCTTGTCTTCACAACGCTATGTAGTAATCTACTAATGTTACTGTAGCTATACGAGTTGAAGTATGATATTCGACCCTCTATATTCGACTGTTTCTTCACAATTTTCCAATAAAGAGTTTGTCAAGACACACTCAAGTCAGTATAACCAGACTGTATTTTATTTATATCAGTTATCACAGCCACAGGCAATTTTATGCTGTCAAATACCGTCGGTGGCAACTAAGGGTGAACAGTTGCAGATAAAACATTCTCTATTCTCATTAAAAAGCCTGTAAAAGTTTCCAGTAGGTCTCTAGCCCAACACGTTCAGACCACACAGTCAAAGTTTTGTTACTTATTATTGTACACATGGGAAACAACAATTAAGTGTTGTTGTTCTTGACAAACATTGAAGATTCTAATCACGCGAATGTTTTTATGAGCGACTGTTCATCGTTACTTGCAAGCGACGGTACAACATACTATGAACATTTTTCCGACTGTGACCGAATGTGCAACGATATATTTTTCAAAGTTGTTATCAATTCCTAAAATTTGTTTATAGTAAAACGGCCTGCTGAGCACTCACTACTCACGATGATTTCATTTAGAAATGCAGTTACCAGGAAAGGAACTGATTCTAAAATATGTAAATTTAAAAGCATTGGCTAACAGAATAAAGCGATGTGAAGACAAGGTACAAACTTTTATAGCAACTATAAAAGTTTGTACCTTGTCTTCACATCGCTTTATTCTGTTAGCCAATGCTTTTAAATTTACATATTTTAGAATCAGTTCCTTTCCTGGTAACTGCATTTCTAAATGAAATCAGCGTGAGTAGTGAGTGCTGAGCAGGCCGTTTTACTATAAACAAATTTTAGGAATTGATAACAACTTTGAAAAATATATCGT